>WAAG01079623.1:315649-410648 GCA_013390105.1 Tichodroma muraria
TATTCACGCAAAACCCCCAGGTACTGCACTTACTGGGGTTCTTAGAGTAATCCCTTTCTGGCCTTAGCAACACAACCTCAAATATTATTTATACACACTTAATGTCCCCATCCCTCCAACGCATTCTTCTTCACTTTGCTGCTCTACCAGATAAAGAGAGAAAGCAAATAATCTTTGGGAAGCTGTAGATGTCTTATTCAGGTTCTGAAAATTCTCTGTTTAGCAACAGCAACTTTCTCAGTGATCAGGTTTGGGGTTTTTTCCCTAAGTAGTCAAGATGGGACCATAGCTGATCATAACACTGACAGCAGACAAGAAGCAGCTGTGTGATTAGCCCATGTCACATAACTCAGAAGCAAGAGTCATGAAAACATCTGGTAATGGATATTTTTTTCCCTTTTCTCAGAAAACTACGTTTTTTTTCTAACCAGAAATTTCCCCTCTCATATCAGTGACAAATCTGATTTTCCAGAGTTCAGGAGAAAACTCCACCTTGACTTTGGTCATGAAGTAAATCATCCAATATCACTCTTAAGAACTGATCAGCTGTTCTCATGGACAGGTCATGATCTCACCATTGGCTTGGAGGAAGGAGCAGTTGATATGAGGCAAAAGCACTCCTTGAATATGTTGTATAACTTTTAGCGTTCATTAAGGTGTTTCAGATACAGATCAACCCTCTTTGTTCAATATTTATCTTTTCATCTGCCCTGACCTGGGAACTGGAAGCACTTTGAGAAGTTAATTGAAAGCTTGCTTTGTTTCATTTTAGCTCTCAGGTATGAAACTTTGCTTTCAGTAATGGCACTGAGAACACTTTTGTCCTGTCTGCAATAGCTCAGAAACCTTTTCCATCAACAAATGGGAATTTGTTATTGATCACTGTTGTCTTATGCCAGGAATTCTCCACTGGGATGATTTCTATTATTGAATGACAACAAGAGTCCACAGCCCAGGAAAGTGATTATTTCTTTCATGTTTCCACTGCCAGGATCTGCTCAATCATCACATGCTCTAGATGTGATTCCCATATTTTCTGTCTGAGATCAGATGGATTTTTTTTTTTATTTTATTCCATCCTTCCTCACCCAAATATAGTACCAAGAGGGGGCTGAGGTGTGAGCAAGGATTTCAGAGGTCTGCACTCAGACTCTGAGCAGTGTGAATTTCTTTTTCAGTTTTTGGGAAGTATTTGTCCTTAATCTGACATATCTGGAAATTGGTAAAAATATTGATGTTCTTTTGTTATTAATATGGTTCATAGCTTTATTTTTTTGGAGCAGGGATTGTTTCCTGTAAGTTTTATATGTAACATTTTGTACAGCAGTGGCCATGTCTGCTTGCAGAACAAAAGATTTAACAGGAACATATTAATTAAAAAAAATTAAATTGAAAATTGACATTGGTATTTTGACTGAATTTGAAAACCACAAAATGAGTAACATGAAGAGATTTGACTTGAAGAAATTGATAGAATATATGCAGAGAGGAATAATTAAACGTCTATCTTAGATCATTTGTAAAGGTAGGGATTCATGAAGGAACTGATAAATGCTGGTTTCTCAGTAGTTCCATGTTAATATTTCTTTGGAATACAATGTATTTAAATAGCTCCATTCTATCCCTTACTAGCCCGGGCCTCTACTTTACAGCAGCTGTTCCCATAAGAGTTTTGTTTCAAAGGACAGAATAGAAAAAGAACAAAACATTCAGGAACTGAGACAAGAACCTGTCTCCCAAAGCAAGAAATAGAAAACTCAGCCAAGCATGAAGTCTAGATAAAAACACAGTTTCCAAAGAAGAGATGAATGCCCATATTTTGCATGGAGTGAAAGATGTTGCAGTGGTTATTTTAGACTAACCTTGGTGATAATGGTGATATCATTTATAAATGGTAACTGGTGTGTGCACCACCAGTTCTGATATCACACTCGTAAATTCAAAATTCAGTGGTTAAATGGCCCCTGAAATCAGGACACTTATTCCACAAGTTCAGAAAGAGAAAAATAAACACATAAAAATAAGGAAACAACAATGCTTTGGTGCTGTGCTTCTTACTTGCTTTAGAGATTTTGATCCTTCCCTATTACATGTTTGAATTCTTCTCCACAAACCCAAGGACATCACACTCAGTTTTTTGTGGGTGTTTCTGGGGTCCCAGCAGTGGAGCCCTGAGAAATGTGCTGCTTGTGGTAAAACCTGGCAACACCTTTGGTTCATTCTCCACAGCAATACTGGGAGCTTCAAAGAGTTCTCACCCTTAGTGCTCTGTCTTTTACTTGGTTCTTGTCTAAGGATTTAAAACTAAAATATTCCATGGAAATGTTTTATTCATTTCAGTCGAGAAAATGTTGAGATTTATTTTTTTTTATCCTTAATTAATCTAAATCTTTACATGTCTTAATATAATGAAAAACTAAAAATAACAACATAAATACCCTCACCATGCTCCAGGCACTTTTTTAATATCTTTTTTTATGTTTTTTTTTTAAAGGGGGTTAATTTTAGACTTGGCATCTTTGCCCCATGAACTTCCCACATGTGGTTAAAACTACAAGCCAGGTCCTGCCACCAGCC
This sequence comes from Tichodroma muraria, assembly GCA_013390105.1. Taxonomy (NCBI): domain Eukaryota; kingdom Metazoa; phylum Chordata; class Aves; order Passeriformes; family Sittidae; genus Tichodroma; species Tichodroma muraria. The sequence continues at coordinate 318,227 of WAAG01079623.1, forward strand.
ATATTTACCAGAAACAGCAGCAGAAATTTCCAGCAGAACAGTAAAGGGGCTGCAGTTCCTGTTTTCTGCCAGTATATTTAATCTAAAAATATTATTCATCTTGCCAACCACTTTAATGCAATTGGGGAATGGCAGAGCTGGGAAGAAAAGCTCTTTGTTAAAAAATTTCAGCTCAGAAGTCACTCTGTTTTCTCCTATATTGTCTGCTGCTCTTTTTTCCCCTTCCTTTCTACATGGCCTCCTTTGCTGTTTACCCAATCTGCCTGTCAGCCTTCTCCCAGTTGTATTAATTATCATTCAATAAAACACTAATCATTTAAGATGACTGTGCTTTACTTTTAAACACAACTTTTTAAAACTCAGCACAAGGAGAGATGTAAAAAGTTATCCAAAGGAAGAGATGAAATTCTTCCTTATTTTACTACCTGGATTTACATCATGGGAGTAAACTGGAAACAGTTACAGGGATCATGGCACAAAGGCTGGGCTTTACTGAGCCAACCACAGCCCTAATCTTTGGCTTTTCCTTGTTTTGTTGACTCTGCCATTTCTTTTCTTTGTAGTTTTCTGTTGCTGAAGCAGAAGCTGGAAGGTGATCACAGGGGAAAGTGGAGACACTGAGGTCAAGCGTCCTTGAAGTATGTTTGTGACTAATACATTAATGAGCTTATTTGGGGAAGATCCAAACCCAGGTTTTTCTGCACCTGAGCATGAAGGGCACCTGCCCAGGGAAGGGAATGAGTCTGGGGAAGGATCTGGAGAACAAGTCTGATGAAGGGAGGCTGAGGGATCTGTGGGAGCTCAACTGGAGAAAAGGAGGCTGAGGGGGAGCCTCATTCCCTCTAAACCCACCTGAAAGGAGTTGTAAACAGGCAGGGGTCAGCCCCTTCTCCCGAGCATCAAGTGGCAGAACAAGAGGAAACAGCCTCAAGTCGCACCAGGGGAGGTTTAGGTTTGATATCAGGAAAACATTTCTTCACTGAAAGGGCTGTCCAGCCTTGGCACAGGCTGCCCCAGGGCAGTGGTGGAGTCACCATCCCTGGAGGGATTTAAAAGATGTGTGGATGTGGCACTTGGGGACGTGGCTTAGTGGTGGCCTTGGCAGTGCTGAGTTAGGGGTTGGACTCAATGATCTCAGAAGGCTTTTCCAGCTTAAACAAATTTATGATCCTGTGATCACAGTAGAGCCGAGGACTGGCAGCATTCAAACCAGACCATTCCTCGCAGTAGAGAGCAAATACAACCCCAACACTCACGGAGAAATTTAATTAAAAATAAAAAGTTAACTTCACTTTGATGACCCTACAGCCTCTTTTACTCTGCAGAAGTTGCCTTTCCTGGGAGTTGCTGTGGGCCAGGCTGGATCCAGCCCGTGGCACTGTCACTCAGGCACTGTCTCTGCTGTGACCTTGCTGCGAGGGGAGGGTGACAGTGAGCTGGGATGAGCTGGGATCAGTGCACCTGCACAGGTGCTGGCTCCCAACCTCCCTGCAGCCAGCTGTGAGGGGAACGACTTTGGAGGTTGGTCATGTGGGTGCTCCTGGCTTTCAGGTCAGCTCACCGTGCTTGATTCTGAGCTCCCTGACCTAATTTCAGCCTTCCTGTGCCTGATGGGAGCCTACAAGAAAGATGGAGAATAACTTTTTACAAGGATAAGTAGTGACAGGACAAGGGAGAATGGCTTTAAATTGAAAGGGAGTAGTTTTTGATTATATATTAGGAAGAAATCCTTCTCTTTGAGGGTGATGAGGCCATGGCACAGGTTACCCAGAGAAGCTGTGGATGCCCTATCCCTGGAAATGTCCAAAGTCAGGTTGGATGGGACTTGGAGCAACCTGGGATAGTGGAAGGTGTGGAACAAAATGGTCCCTTTAATCAAAACAAAATCCCAACTTTAAGGTCCCTTCCAACCCAAACCATTCTGTGATTTTCTGATTCTCTGATTCATTCCAGGTGAGGGATGAATGCTGAAGCTTTGTGGTATGACAGCAGTAGAAATAATCAGAAATTTCTGCCTTTTATTTGCTCTTTTACATAGAGAGGTGAGGATATATATAAATAAAGAAAAAGCAGAAGATACTAGATTATATACCAAATAGTGGTGCAAACCAGTCAGGGTCAGAGGAAAACTTCTATCGAGCAGGTTTTAAGCTTGCACACACCTTAATTTATAATTATTATTTATGATTATTACTGTTAATTAATTTATTTAGTGAGCTGAATATATGTGTTATTTTGTCAAGGGTAAACAAAATAAACAGTCTCTTCCCCCTTTAAATCCAGAGGTCCAAAAATGGCAGGATAAGAACTAGATCTAGCACAACCTGACACCATCATTACATCCTGAACGCGGGGTAGTACAGGGAAGGCTCTCAAGGAGATTTCTGAAGAAGGAAACTATAGAATGCTGAGATATATTAGTGGGGAAGCTGCTGCAGGTGTATGAGCAGGCTGAGGGTGTGCAGTCTGGAATGGGCAGAGGAGAAAAGCTGGGGTGGGCAGGGCTGAGGGCAGGCACTGGGAGGAGAAGGGCTGGTCTCTGCCTCACTGGTGAGTCAGGGCAGTCCAGCCTTTCATGCAGTGGAAGAAATTATTGGGTCAGATTGTGCATTTAGCCACCCATAAACTAAACCAAACCCAAGCTCCCAAGGAAAAAATATCTCCCTCCTGTGCTTTGTCCTTCTCCCAGAGATGGGTGAGCTTGTGAAAACCTGAGCTCTGGTAAGGGAGGTCTTATGTTCAACATGTCTTGGAGCTTCACTCCTGAAGTTGTGACACCTTACTCCATGGAGTCCATCTCTAAGCTTTTTAGCTCTGCAAGAACAGTGTAAAACAGGAGGGCTGGAGATTGCAGCTATTCAGAATTGGGTGGAAAATGTTGAATACGAAGGAAAAAAAGAAACTGACTATGCCAGCATTACAAATTATAGAGTTCAGCTTTTGAAAGCATCCATTTGTATTTGGGAAAAAGAGGAGGGGAGTGAGTGTGTGTGTGTGTGTGTGTGTGTGTGTGTGTGTGTGTGTGTGTGAGATGGTGCTGGGGTCAGGGGAGCACTGGAAAGAGATGAATTCCCTGACCCTCTTCTGTGGAATCTTAATAACGTGTTAAGTTATTGTGCAGCAGAGGAATGCAATTAGCACAGCAGCCAAATCCTCCTCCAGCAGGTCATTACTGCATTAGTAAATGGAGGCTGTTAAGGCACACAGCATCCCTAAACATACCAGAGGGGCTGCTGGCCCAACAGGACCCAGGATTGATGAGAAAACTCCCACCGCTCTCTCCCCTTCTCCATCCACTTTTCATTATTGCTTTTCTGATCAAGCATGCAACCACATCCTTCCCCGTCCTCCCCCACACCCTGTTCCTGAGACACGTTCCCAGGAGGCCTCTGTGGAAAATCAAATCACAACCCACCAAGAGGTGTCTGTGATATATTCAAAAGCAGTCTCCAGCTGTGAAGAACCAGCACTGCCCTTGGAAAACTTCCCCAGCCAAGGGCAGAGCTGTGCTCCCTGGTGAGGGGCAGGAGCAGAGCAAGGCTGCTCTGTGCCAGTGTCAGGTAAGGAGAGAGATGATCCCTTCCCAGCCTCAGATGCTGACCCATCCCCTGCTTTGTCCTCCTGTGTTACAGGGAAATCTCTATCACACCTTGAGGTGCAGGTTGCCAAGGAAGAGGATTCTGCACTGAAATCTCCTGACATGAACCAACCCTGGGGTTTCCTAGGCCTGACCAGCTCCTAGGTTTGCACTGCTCCTGCAGTCTCCTGAGTTGGCCTAAGCAGTTCCAGAAGAGACTGGCAAACCCTGTGGTTTATACAATAAATGGCATTTGTTTCCACATGTTTAAAGTAATTCTGAATATTTTGGAATGGTTCTGGTTAAAATAGAGGCGAATTGGCGCCTTTTTCCCACGATAAAATGTAACTGCCTGAGGTTAATCATGAGGGTGATGAGGGAACCTGTGCCTTGCTCATGGTCCAGACCTCCATCCCAGCCAGGTCAGGACACTGCCAACATCCTGGGACCCCTGAAACATCGCACCAAATGGGCTCCACATACAGTGAATGAATTTTTATTCCCACCAAAATGTTGATGATTAGAGAAATTCCAGCAAGCTACAGGATAATGTGCCATTGGAGCCAAGCACGTGAGCTCTTCAAGGATGGGGTAGGTGAAAGTCTCTGCTACCATTTCCTTATTTCAGTAGAGAATCTGAGGGCTGACTCTGACAGAGGTCTGGCTGCTTTGATAAGACAAAATCCAATGCAATGGCTTCTCGTAAGGCAAATTAAAACACAAGGATAGAGTAAATTACCAGGCATTCTTGACCTTTGTCTTCAAACAGACAGGTATCCCCAGTAACCACTGTCCATCCGAGACCACTGCAAAGCAAATGCTCCACGTTTGCTGTTGTGTGTGTCCAGCAAACAGGAATGTCTACAGCAGCCAAGTGGCTGGGTTCCACACAGTCAAGAATCTGAAAATTAGAGACCATGGTACATGCTTATAAATAAATAAATAGAACTATAGCTTTAAACATATAAAATAATGATTTTTTTTTAACCAGAGTGCTGTTTCAAGCTCTTCAGCATTAGAGATCATGTTTATATTGCTATGCAAATTATTCCTCATAGTGCATTTACAAATTTTATGTTCATTATTAATAGCTTTATGAGTTTTTCCCCTTCCTGTTTGGTGCTATCTATAGTGCTTGGGTAATACATAATTAAAGTTAACTGCTTGTGCTCTGGCCCCCGTGCCAGTTTACATTAGGATATTTTTTCATGTCTTTTGTCTCTGGCTGTTGGAAATTGGTGCTCAGTGGGAATGAAATAGCCAGATTACTTTGTGCTGCTCTTTGCAGGCCTTTCATCTGTCTGACTGATGTGATGCTAGTGGATTAAATCACTGATTTCTCTCCTTTTTTCAGACTCGGGTTCACAAATATGATTAAACCTTGGCAAGCCTGGTACTTTCCCTTTGGGCCAGATTTTGTCTACAGTCTATAGATAATACAGCCAGAGTGGTTAGAAGTGTAATTCTTCAGTAGTGTTTTTATACCCCAACAGCCCAAGGTAAATACAACTACACCATCAGAAACTCCTCAAAAGTGCCTTTCCTAACAAAATCTGTTTCTTCAGAGAAACTATCACAAACCAGAGTGGAAATAAATCGTAATAGAAGCTATGCCTGCATGTCTGAACAAGCAATTTCCTTTAAAATAGAGTTAAGGTTCCAGGTAGAACGGATTATCTTGCAACGCTCATGGTTTAGATGAACTGACAGCCTCAGCTGAAGCTGCTGGAAAGACGGGCAGGGATGCACTGTGGCTGCAGGGATAGTGACGGAGGGAAGTTTCAGGAGAGGACAGAAATGCTTTGATGGAGCTGTCTGTAGCAGCCAGCCTGCTCCCTGCTTGTCTGGCCAAGCTCTGCCTGGTTGCACAACGTGGGATTGCAGCCTCTATCTGCTGGATGCATCTCCCAGAGGGGGAAGCTCCCAGTGCTCTGGAGGAGAGAGAAGGTGTGCTGCTTAGTGGAAAACGCCAGCACGAGTGGGACAAGGAGAAGGAAAGCTTAGTGCTGAAATTGAACTTTCCCATCCTCTCCCTTAAACCCTGGGAAATTGCAGGTCTTCCTTCTGTGTTGAAGGAAGATGGTCACAGAAACTTTAAGCTCTGGAACCAGTTTTCACTTAGACATTTCAAAGGCAGCAGCTTCTCTCCCATGTCAGACACACCAGAGTTAATAATAAAACTTTGGGCTGCTCATGTCCTGATGCCTCAAACGCCACAGACCAGTGACAGCCTGATAGACTGAGATGGCCCCAGCCCACCTTTGTGTCAAACCAGTTGTTAAACATGACCAGCTCGAGATGGAGCAACTGTGTGGTAATGGGAGATTTGAATACAGCATCTTCAAATCAGTCCAACCTACTGCTCCTTGGTGAGGCACTGAGATGAAATAACACCTGTTTTGGAAATTTAATGTATCAGGACAAAGTTCTCCATGCTCTGTAGGCTTAAGGGAAAAGAGAAGGTTTCATCCTGAACATGCCCAGATCCCCTTTCTGCAAACTGAAGGTCTCTGCATGATACTTTGAAATATGAATTCATGAGCAGAGACTTCTGCCTTACATGCAGCTGCAAGGATCAGAGTAGAATGAAGTAGCATAACCTAACATCACATTTCTAAGAGGATATTGAGTTTGATTATATTACATCCCAAAGGATTTTGAAAGTTCTAATATCTGTCATTCATTCCAGTGATATGCCACTGTTTTTGTGCAATAATAGCAGCCCTGTGCCATTTTTGTGCCCTGGCAAACATTGCAAACATATTTTAAAGGTTCTCTTAGACTAGGAAAATGGGATTTTGGGGATCTTGCAACTATATTCGCCTGGAAAACAACAGCAAAGGCAGGTTCACCCTCCTCTGAAGCTTGAGGACAAAAAAACCAAAATCATGAAAGTATTCTTTGGTGCTATCCAGATGGGTAAAATCCTGGTTTTTTTTTAACAGCTGAATGTTAGCAAACCAAGTGTATTGGAAGATGTTTTATTTTAGACTATCAGCTGTCTTTGCTCAAGTCTCTGGGTTGACTTTGCAGGTATAAGCTCTGTTCTGGGTACTTCAAGAGAGACTTTTTCCCTTTGCTGAAGCCATCCCAGCCTCCTTCTACACGTGAATAAGTTGAACCCTCACAGTTATTTGTGTCTTCTCCCCTTGTCTCTCTCTTTTACCATCCATGTCATGTTTGCTCAATTTACTACACAGCAAGTATTTCCACTTCTTACCCTGAAGGGTCAAGTGAGCTCGTGAAAAAAATCTGTCTGTCTCCACGCATCACCACCAAGAGTGCCCATCAGGCCCAAATCAGGCTGTTCTGTGCTGCTGAGCCATAGGTGATGGTGTGGAAAGGAGACAGGGGTTAATCCACAGGGCTGAGAGAGCATCTCAGCGTGTTTTAACTAGCAAGGGAGCCCCGATTCTGGGAAGGCAGTGAGTCACGAGCCCACGTCTGTGTTTGTGTAGGTGTGTGTGAGAGAATGAGAGAGGCACACACGGCCCTGCGTTACTCAGGGACAGATTTATCAGGCTGCAAGTGCATGCAGCTCCAACTGAAATCAAGGAAAAATTATTCTGTCCTCCTGCTCAAGAGTGCTTCTGCTGAACGCTGCCTTGCCTTGTGCTGAGGATGCTTCTGGGCTCTGTCAGGATGCATCATGGCAAAGCTGTGTGGAGAATGGGATGTTTCTGTTTTTCAAAGGATTCTGGTTTATATGTGTAACATCTGATTCTATCACTTACATCTGATCTTTGCCTTCTGGCCTCCCTGTGAGAATTCAAATTCTTCCCCAAACCTCTGAAGTCTGGATTGGCAAAAATCCAAGCGTTACATTTCATGACTATTTTTGCTGTTGTTTCTTGGAGGAATGAAATTGAGACCTTTTCAACATATCTCTGGAAAAAAGACACACATTCTGATCAGTCTATAACCCAGGAGTAGCAGAAGTTGCATATCCTGGGCTATAGGTGCCTTGAATTAATTTCTTCTGTTTGCCTCCCATAGTACAACTAACTCAGGTGGAGTTCCTGGCAGCAGAATTGTGTTTGATGACACCATCACACACACCACCATCACTCACATCACAGCTTAGTGTCACCCAAACTTGTTCCACTTGATTTTTTGCACCGTCCATCAGGAGACACAATACTACCCTGAGCTATTAAGGGATTTACTTGCAAGCTCAGTCATTTTAGGAAAGAATCTGCTTCCTTTTGTGCACCCACTGAATTTTTAATCTTGGGGTCAGTAGATGAAAAATGGCACAAAGGATGCTTCATACTTATAACTGTAAAGGAAATGTAAATCTCTCATCAAATGTGTCTCTGTGCTTCCTTTCCTTCCCAGCCGTGGTGTTCAAACACTTCATAACTGTTCCTCAGTGTCCTTCCAGCACACTTCTCAGTCAAGGCAGCTCTTACTCTCATTTCAGAGGTAGGAAATTGAGGTACAGAGATGGTGCGGCACATCAGGGTCACCCAAGAACAAGCCAAACCTTGGCTTCCTCAGCTCCTACACTCTCGTCCTTCCCCTCTGGAAATACAGGTAAATACACGTTTCTGAAAATGAGACACTGACAAATCACACAAGGACCTCCTTTCCCAGCATGGATAAGCCACTGAACAGGCATCACCCTGCCACGTAGACCAGGCAGGGAGCCTGAGTGGCGGATCAGGCACAGCCTCTCTCTGGGCTGGCAATTACCTGGGTGGCACCAGTGGGTGCTGGAAGAGGCTGAGCCCGTGGGTGGGGTGTTCCTAGAACGTGCTGCCTGAGTTGGGGAAACCAGCCATGCCCTGCGGCGCAGGTGCTTCTCCGAGCACCACATTTCAGGGAGGTGTCAGACACAGACAAGCAGCCTGTTCCTCCAGAACATGTCTGGGTCTGTCTCCTCCTGGAAAAGGGATATAAAAGGGCAGCTGCAATAAGTGGCTGGTTTTTATCAGGGCACATTGTGCGAATCAGACTTTCTGGGGTTAAAAAAGGCAAATTTGCTGAGAAGAAAGGGGGTTTTCTTTACATGGAAACCTCCATATCATGGCCCTCCCAGCTTGAGAACATGCCTTGCGTTTACCTGCAGATTGGGTTTAACCCTGGCTCCCAGAGATACAGTTAATTAACTCCAAAAGAGCTTCATCTTTCCCGTATAAAGAAAATCCTCCCCTCAATTTTCCAGCCCTACCATTGAGCTCCTAATGTCACTTTGTCCTCAAAGATTTGAAAGAAAAGAATAAAACATTTCATGTTGTTCTTGTTTTTATTAGCAATAATACATCTCTTGATTTTCTGACTCATGCTGGTTGAATTTATGGGGCAAAAGGTGCTGGGGTCTTTTCACTTCACAGTGGGGCTGAAAAATTTCTTGTTGGGGCTTGAAAAGCAATTGCATCATCAAGTGTGTGAGACTCCCTTTGAGTACTGCTGAGGGGGGTTAGAGAGGAAGAGAGTTTTTCTTCTCTGTGCTTTGTTTTGGTTTGTGAGTCTCTCTTATCACCATGCATCAGACCTGTGTTTATTGAATTTCCACCAGTCACTGAGATCTATGGCATGATTAACAGGAGATACACACAGGGAGTGGAGAGGGTGCCTTAGGAAAGGGGAGGTGCTTGTGGCAAGGCTGTAATGATTTTCTTGTCCTTTGCATGGGAGGAACGCACACATCGAGTGTTTGTACAGCATCCAGCCCTGTAAAGCCCTGATGTGGTAAGAGCCTCCTGAGTAATATATTCAGAGTGATAAAAGTGGCTGCTATCTGCTAATGAGAGCGGTGGGAATGAAAAATGAATCCTTGGTTTCATCATTTTCCAGGAATGCAGTTCCTTCTGGCTTCCCAGAGCTTCATCTCCCAACCAGCTGCCGTGTGGGCTGCAACTGAGCGTGCAGTTGGGAGAAGAGGGTGAAATGCAGCCCTTCAACATGCTGACAAGGCCAAAATAGTATATTTGGGTATGTGATATAGAGGTCCTCAGACATACTGACCTCGTAGTGAAGCTTTCTGAAAAAAGTACCTATAGGGTTTTCTGTGAATGTAATACAGGGCAGGGAAATCAGAACTTTCAAAGATCTGCAGAGACCAAGAACTACTACTTGATAAAACTCAGTCAAACCTTTGACTGGAGGCAGAGTCTTGCACCAGAGCTGGGAAAATAGGTCTTACTAACCCTCTGTCATGACAGCAGCCCTTTGGGAGTCTTCCTCTGGCTCATATCTCAGTTCTCTTTCGATTATTTTCTTTATTTCTTTTTCTTTTCTTTTCTTTCTTTGTGGTAAAATGTGGCCTAAAGTTGCCAACATTTGGGATTATAAAATTTAATTAAAAATTATTTTTTAGTAGATTTCTCTTTTACGGGGGAGAACAAAGAAGAATCAATCTATAAAAGCTGCATCTCTAAAACTGAGAGGAGATTCCAAGCCCTGGCATAAACCAAAAAGATCCACCTTAAAAGAAATAATAACTAAAAAAAAAATAAGTAATGAAGATACTGAGTGTATGAACAATCAGCTGATGCCACCCAAGTGCACAGTGATGTACTTAGGCAGCAGTAAAGAATCAGTCATTATGTGTCAGAACATTACATAATAATTTTGATGTACAAAAATATCTCCACGGTCTTGTAATGTGCAGGAATTAATTACAACATCCTTTGAGTTTGAGAAAATGAGGTGACAGCAACTTTCTGGTCTGTTTTAAATTTAAACCAAAGAGGAGGAAACTGGAGAGATGATGAATGAGCCTATTATCAAATTGTGTGTATACAGGTGTTCTGATTATGTTTTGTCCTGTAAACAGCTCCCCCCGATCCTCACGAAGAGGAAGGTGCTGGGCCACAAATTTTCCAAGAAAGAAACCCAAAAAGTGGTCTATTTTCCTGGTGCAGATTGGTCTTTGATCTTGGCTCCTTCTGTTTTCTTGGAAATCAGAGTGTACCAAAATGTCCAGAATTGTTTTGCTTCGACACAGTGAAACCGTCTGAGCAGTGCTGGATGAAACAGGGAGGCGTACCAAAATTTATAAACAAGACCATGGAAAGTATGAAAGAATTGGTGTTTTCTGACAAATGGGTTGGTCAGCAAGCACAGACTTCATTGCCAAGTGCTTTATCAAAGTGAAAGGAAGCTTCATTTTGTTGTTTAGATATGAAATCTTTCAGTGAAGACACCTATCATTTAGATTTGAACACAAATAGCTTATTTATTTATTTATTTATTTTTACCTGAAATCAGATCTTAAATCTAAAAACCCTGGAAAATAAGAAGAAAACATGCCCCACAGAATTCTGTGGGCAAGAGTTTGGAAATCCTTGGTGCTTTCGGACTTCTTTATTTCCTCTGAGTGTGGGAGGGTCAGATTTGTACTTATATAACTAAAGAGTAACACAAACCCAGAAATCTTGCAATAAGGAGATGCAAAGTGACAATGTCACGGAACTGCTGCTATTTTTTGTATCAAGAGGCTCATTTAAAATAGAGAGCCAGTGGCAGGCAGGTTTGTCACTGCCTTTTCACCAATGAACTTCACCTCACCTCTAGTGAGACATTATTATTTCCCACATGTTATTGCACTTTGTCAGCTCAATGAACCACTACATAATAATCATATTTAGACATTAGATAATATTTTTCTTCCCATGTGAATACCTAGAAAAGCTAAAGCAGAGATGAAGGCTAACATTTTCCAAAGAGACTTCTCATTCTGGAAACGTCAGGTTTCTAACTTGAGGGAACCTTGGACTGATTTTCTGAAGACGTGAGCACCTACAGCTCTGTGCTGACCACATTTTCCAGCCATTAATTGTCAGATGTGTTTTCTCAATTTGGAAAGCTCTTGGCTTGATTTTTAGAAACTACTGAATCCCCAAACTCAGTGAAAATCAGGCTCTGCTCAGGCCTCTGAACTCCTTTTCCCAACAGTTTTTGAAAGTCTTGGCAATGGACTTCAGCTCAAGTTGTTGAAATCTCCAACAGAAACAACATGACTTCAGATGTCTGGTGAGAGACTGCATTTGTCTGGAGTTGGTCTATGATCCATTTTTTTTGTTATTTTCAGTACTTGCATCCAAGATATTTCAGCACAAATTTATATATTTTTTTTAATTAAAGGTAGATTTCCCAGGACTCAATTGATCAATATTTCCCAATGTCTGCTTTATCTTTGTTCTTGGTGGAAATGTCCACCAGGAAATGTCCACCAGGAAATGTCCATCTTGGAAATGTCCACCAGGCCTACAACCAGCTTTACAACTGGACTTTTCTCTACTCTTTTGGTTTTATACTGGACAATATGGGCAACATTTATCAAGAACACAGAAACTACGTCCCAAGTATTTCACAGGAAACCTGAAAATGCTTGAATGGGAGAACACAAAAAGGATCATTGTGTTTCTTGTATAAAAAGCAAATAAAATCATTGTGCTTCCCTCAATGAACTGGGATATCATATGTTCATTTATTGCAAAACTAAAATGTTTCTTCCTAGAGATATGGAAGGTATTTGAAAGAGTAGAAGTTTNTTTATTTAAATGCAGTTCTTAAAGAAAAAGAAACTGCAAAGACTTCTATTATCCTTCTTATCAACCCCACCTCAACATTTTCTACTTTTACTGGACAATTGACTGCATACTCAAAGAGAAGTTCTGCAAGCTCCTCCTGTGACATGGAAATCAAAATTCAATTTGCTTCCTCACTGTAAAGGTTGAGCAACTAGAACACAGATGCTGATTCTGAGAGTCACAGCCTCTGATAACTGGATACCAAAACCTGAAACCTTTTGAGGCCATTGTTACTCCATTTCTCTGTAAAAAAATAAAACAAAGCATTTTCATTCAAGAACAATGAACTGAAGGAGACATGCTGGATTGGTGGCATCAGCCACCTCATAGACTTTTTTCCTTAAAGTTTGCAAGCTTTGTAATGTAGAATAAAGTATATTTTCTGGGCAGAGCTCAAATCTTTCTTCATGGAAATGGATATTTTAAATTACCTCCCCACAGCTCTTACAGCTCCTCATTTCAGATACATGCACACAGGTATCTGTTTTTACATGCACTTCTAGAGGACCTTCTGGACTTTGCCTCAGTTAAGCTCAGCTTCTCAAACTAGAGAAAACCATTACACTCTTTCCACTTTGTCTCAGCACCTGCAAAGCCGACTGATAAAATCCAGTGTAAGTGGGCCACTGCAGGAGAGTTTGGTGCTGAAGGAGAATGTGTTTCCTGTTCACTGAAGAGGTAAAAATGGAATCACCATTCTGACTCATTCAAGTAGCTAACTCCTCTGAAGATCACATGCCTGCCGAGCCAATGTTATTTTTGGCAGCTCTTCATGGAAAGCTATGGGTTTTGTTTTGCCACATCTGTTCTCTCAAGTATATTTTGCTTCAGATGAGCCTGTTCCACCTTGTGATTTTTTTCTTGAGGGGGACACATAGGAGAGAAAGGGGTTGAGCTTGAATATTGCCTTGCATTGCAAACACACATTTTCATGGGAGAAAAAAAGTTGTCCCCTCTGGGCCTTAAACAGTATTTCCAGCTATTGTGTGTATTCCCCGACCCTCACACTGTTTCTAAGAGAAATGATTTCTTTTGCAGATGTTGAAAGGAATACATACACAAAAGACTGTGAGGACTTCTATAAAAAACAGGGAGATGGGGCATACAGATGTGCCACAGACAAATGGGGCAGAGAAAGAAGAGAATATTGTGCAGAATATGTGTGGCTTTGAAAATCAGGTAGACAGTGAGGGTGCTGTTTCAAGGATCCAAGGCTTGTGAGGTTGAGTTCAGAGGCCAGGCTGTGCTAAGCCAGCCCATTGTGTCACGCAGCAGGAATCAGAGAGACACAATTTAGTGAAAGCCACAGGCTAATCTACAGTGCTTCCTTGAAATATGATTTTTGTTTTTTACCGGCAGTTGGTTTTCATTGTGCTGCAGTTGTCATTACTGGAATGGGACACATTTTTGTTATTGGAAGGTAATTACTTGGGAGCTGCACATCAGTGCTTTAGTGGTGCATCTGTGTGTGCAAGACAAAGCATGCACACGGGTGTTTGTGAATGCACAAACTTTTAATAACCGTGCCCAGAATTCATTTGATTTGCAGATTGATACATTCCTCTGGTTCACTTTGCATATATTTACTTTTTTTCTTGCCTATCAATTCTCTGGTTTGTATTAGGGAAGGATAACTTGGGTGGTTTTACGCTCTTTTTCTTTCTTTTCAGAAATACTAACCCTGTACCCTTTGCTTGATGACTCGTTCCCATCTCCTTCACATAAACCACCCTTTCAACAGTTTAGCAGTGAAAACATTAGGCCTGTCTCTTGGTCACAAGGTTATTGTTTTCATATCTCTTGGAGCAAGACCCTGGGATAGCTCCACTGACAAATTAGCAGTCGTGTTGAATGAACAATTATGTCAAGGCAATATTAATCTAGGGGCCTAGCTGGAGCAGAGAAGGTGCCTGATTTCATAGAGGAGGAGGTGCTGAGAGGAGAACCTATGTGATCTCATTAGATAAATGCTCAACACAAACTGGTGGGATCTGATTAAATCTTTAACAGCTAAGTATGTTTACATCAGCTTTCCTAAAGGAATGCCTCATAGATAGATGAAGTTTTTCTCATTAGTAATATGCTTTCTTATACAAAAAAAAAACCCTGTGAAATAGACACTGATCTACTCTTTTTGCCTCAGTGTAGACATCTTCATAGGAAGTGGGTTTACCTCCAAAACAATCTTGTAAATGAGTGAATGTGTTATTGCAAGCCTCCTACCACCTCCAAGCTGAGGGGCCTCAGGAGCGTTCCCATGACATTCTCCTGGTTTCAGGGTATTTTTTTTGAGGCAACAACTGCTCCGGAACAGGAAAGTTAGTGCTTGCCTTCAATTTTCACAAGCTGGGAGAGTCCAGGAAATCTGACACCAAAAATATTTTCATAGGTCCCTTTGCAAACCAAAACTGCTGAGTTTCACAGGGCTGCTCTGCTGAGGAGCTCGGCTTCCTGCGTGGGCCTTGGGCTTGCTGACTTACACACTAGGGAAAACTGAGCTCACTCCCAGCCAGTGGATCTCCACCCCAAATGCAGCCAAAACCCTTGGAGGCACCTGAGCGGAGCCTCCTGGCCCTACAGGAGGTGGCAGATGCTGTGACAGACACCTGCCAGGTCTGATATTGCTGATCACCCACCAGCCAGAAGGGACAACCCCTGTGAGGCTGGTGAGGTATTGGAACGGGTTGCCCAGAAGAATCATGGCTGGCCCTCCCAGGGAAGTGTCAAAGGACAGGTTGGTTGTGAGTTTGAGAAACCTGGTTTAGCGGAAGGTGTCCCTGCCCATGGCAGAGTTGATCTTTAAGGTCTCTTCCAACCCAAATTGCCTTATGATTCCGTGATTCTCCCAGTTTAGGGAGGAAAACCAAGAAGGGAGAGACCTGGAAGGGAGGGGAAAATGAAGGAAGACAAAGACGTCTGCTGTTTCACCAGAAACATCTTTTACATAGTCGAAAGTCAGCTTGCATTAATTCCTCTGCGCTCTCCTGACAGGGGATTAGCACAGCTCCATGCGGAGTGGTTACGAGGTGCCACATCGATATCCGTCACATAATCCCTCACGTGGAAGAGAAGGGCCTTGTGCAATGGATCTGAACCTTTGGGCCCCTCTCTGGCTTTTCTCACTTGCTTTCCTAACATCTCCTCTGGTCCTGAAGATGCACAGCTAAGCAACCCCCTAACTAAAGGCTCACAGCAAACTGCACAGATATCCAGAGGCCAGAGATGGGAATCTGGGAGTCAGGTTATTGTGAGCAATGTGACTAAGCTAGTCTTGAAGTACAAGTAGCTCCTTACAGTCTCAGTTTTTGGAGTAGCAAGATATGTTTTGACAGTGAAATGAATACAGAATTTTTTTTCCCCTGTGTGTTTCCGGGAATTTTTGGTTATTTTTAATTAAAACTTTTTTTTTTTTTGTTTCGCATAATTTTGCATTCAGAAAAAACCTCCCTGCCTTTAAAGCTGTGTGTCTGAACCTCTGATTCCCCAGCTGTGTCTCTCATGCCAAGCACCACACACTGCTGAGATGTGAATCTATGATGTTTGTTCCGAGTCTGGCCACATTTTGGGGTGCAAACCATGCCCTTCGAAAGGAAAACCACTCTGCTGCAATTGCAAACCTGAGCAAAGCCCCTGACTGAGGCAGCACTTGCCTCTTCACCATCCAAGCACAGGCACTTGGTCTTTTCATCATCCATGCACCTTGTGATGCCACAGACAGGCATGGGCTTATAGACAGGAGCATGCCATTATCTGTTTCAATATTTTGGCACTCTAGACTGTTTCAGTTCTACTTCCCCTAAACTCAAAATGAGATTAGAGGCAGGCTCATGTCAAGTGTCCCACAGCTAACCTCTAGACTAATTTTTTATTGCCTTGAAGAGAAAGATTGAGAAAAATATTTATAGGCCCTGGAAGAATAGTAAAAGTTTGCAAGCATTTAGGGCTTTTACTCAATAAACCTTTATGTGCCCTTCACGCACCCATTCAGCTCTGGGAAAAAGTAAAAAAATAAAAAAAAATAAATATAAAAAGGACAGGGAAGTTGTGCTCTGACATTAAGTCGAAAAACTCATAAATTCCAGATAAAACCAATACCCACATGTTGTAGGACCCCATCTGTAGTCAGCCTATTGTACAAGTCCAAAAACAAGGAGAAGAATTTGGATGGCTCATGTTTGTCTTCAGACTTCTCACTTATCTTTTTCCATTTAGGTCAAAATGACCTCAAACCTTTTAATACTGTTTTTTTTTAAACTGTGCCCACATTCTCTTTGATTCTTTTCATATGTTTCCTTTTGGTGTTTTTGTATCAATCAAACTTTTGCTCTTCATATCTGCAGTCCCTGAGTGATTGTTTCTCCTCCATTCCCACCTCCTGAATACCTGATGTCTCACTCACTTCACCTTCCATAATGTACACCTTTCTCTCTCTCTGACTGTGACTCTAAAACCTCTTTTTCCAGGGAATCCTCCATGAGTGCAACCTCCTGGCTCACCCTCTCTTTTGGGGGTTTGCTGTCCACCATGGGTGAAAGGAGCTCCTCATTTTCTTGCTTGGACACTTCTAACCTCACCTGGTTGGCAAATAAATACTCAGGGTTGGTATAACTCTTGGTGCAAAGAAAGAACAAAAATTTTTCTTCCCGTGTCTCAGCATCACTGCTTCATTTCCACTTTTCTGCTTTTCAGATTTCTCCATAGCCCAGCTCATAGGCTTCTTCAGCCCAGGGCTTCAGGAGCTCATCCTGTAATCCCATGACCAGATCACTGAAGAGCACTGCTCGTATAAATAGCATAGTTTTTATTATTTATAGCAAAAGTAAAATCTTTGTAGCTTCTGTGTTAGATAAGGCACAGATTTCATATGAAGAATAATGAGGGACAAGAGCAAAAAACAAAAAAACCCCAATTCCCCAAGATGGCAAAAATTCCTCCCAGTTTTTATTGAGATTTTGTTGTATGTTTTTTTTTTCTTTTAGGTTGAAACTAAACTTGGGACAACACATTTTGCTGATATTCATATGAAACTCTGTAAAAGTCCACACCAATCTGAGCAGGTAAGACAAAGTAGAGAGGAAAGGAAAAATCAATATCTTGCCTTGGAAAAATAGAACTGAGAAGCTGAGAGATGAAATGTCTCGCAGAGCAGATCTCAAGGCAGAGCTGAGAACCTAATACAGAGTAGTTTGGGCTGATCCTTTGGGTACAATTCATGCAAAACCTAGTTCATCAAGTGGATATGAAATATTTAATAACCTGAGAACCCTCTGCTCCGCAGTGCTGGCTGTGGAGATGTTGACCTGTCAATAAATCATTTGGTCAGGCTGCCCAGGCCTTGCCCATGCCTTAAAAATACACTTTGAGAAGAATATACCATTTCCAGCACAGCAGCCTTCAGGACAAGCATACTCACGGTGCCTTCTCTTTAAAACTGGACCAATCCAAATCCAAGGAGAGCACAATGCACATTTTTGAGGCCAAGGAGAGAGCATGCAGGAGAGGCTGGGCAGAGCCACTGCAGGTCCGTGTTTTGCAGCTCTTCAGTGCACAATAAATTTCTGTAGTTTCACTGGCTGTGGCTTGTCTGATCCAGTTACAGTCTCAAATATGATCTGATTCCTAAGGGGATACTTTCTTTTCTCAGGCGATTTCTCTATTCAGCTTTATACTCTCGTTTGTCATTTGCAGTAAATATACTGAATTTCAATTTTTATCTCGTTACAAAAGTATGTCCAGAAGGCTGCACTGGCTGCTGCTGCCCCAACGTGAGTGTGGCTGGAGCTGGGTGACAATTCCATCTCATCTGGGCAGGGAGCTGGGGCCAGGCTGTGACACAGGACTCCACTGTGATGAAGGTGTGTCAGAAACTGGAAGTTCCTTTCCTGGTCTGCTGGCAGAAGTAAGCCCAAGGGGGTTTATATATAATTTAGGTCATTCAATCTGTATCCTTTTCTGATGCAGAAAAGGAAAAAGGGGTTAAAGCAAAGCTCAGGAAAGGGCAGAACTGACATGGAGACTCCCCTCTCTGTTGTGTTATGATGTGTGGTAAGTGGCTGAGGGGAAAAAATCAGATGAGTTCTCAGATTTTTAAATTAGTTGTGATGAAAGGATTCCTACAAAAGTGAATTAAAATTAGAAATAGTGACTGTGGCTAGGCCTACTCCAACTGAGTCCATTTGCAATAGGAAAGGCAATGGATCCCAAGGCCCAAGGGATGGGGAGATCCTTCATTCCAATTTTTGTATTCTTGAGGATATTACAAGGCACCTTAATCCTACAATTTCCAGCTCCACAAAGAAAAATATGGACCATCACAAAACCCCAGGTTTGCAGATACGTACAGAAGTTGCCAGGAAAGTCAAGGCCAGCAGGTCTGGGCTCCTTCCCAATGCTCTGTGAGGTCATTTTCCACCCAAGTGACACTAAACACTGAAACAGGAGTTAGAAAAGGAACACCATGGAAGAGGCAGAATGAAAGAAATGAGAAAGATTGGCAAATAAAATGGAAGCAGAAGTGAAAACAGAGTTGAAGAAATTCAGGGAAAGTTCTGTCTCTCCTGCTTGCTTCTCCCAGACACAGCGAAGTGATGTCTGAAAAGTGATGAATCAGGGACCAGAGGCAAGGACAGGAGCAACAAGGCTCAACTGTGTGACCCGAGGCATGGATGGGAAAGTAGAGCAGAGAGAGGGAAAGCAGAGAAAACTGTCAGATTTCTGTGGGCATTACCATGCTGTGTGTGCTCTTCATAAAACATTTATCATGAAGGTTGCCTTGCTCCTTTGATTTGGGATTCAGAACTCCGACCAGATTTTGACCAGGCATTTTCTTTATCTCTTTGTCTTCCATCTAATTTGAATATAATTTGGGTAGAAACGAACCCCACTCATATTAGGCTACAGACAGCAGGTAAAGAACTGTATCATATATGTGCCAGGTCCCTCGAATATGGGCTTCTCCCTGATTTTAACAGTTTGATTTCAACAACACTTAAAAGGTAAAGGAACCCATTGCTCATCACAACAGCATTAACATGTGAGCATGAAGAAGCACTTATTTGTCTTGGCAAGACCCAGAGCTGGGATAAATGATTCCAGATGAAGATACAAGTTACATCTCTCAACTCCCAGCTAAATTTGGGGCCAAATACATACTCCCTACGCTACAGTAAATGTCACTTTCCTGATCCTAACACATCAGTTCCAGCATATATTGATGCAATCCACTGCAACAGCAAAACCACTCCCACTGTAACATTGCTCCCATAAAGCCTGGATAGAGGCCAGATCGACTGAATTGGACAACAATTAAATCAAATTCTCTCCTCCTGGGCAGGGGTGTAAATGGGGAACATCTTCACCACAGATCAATGGAGCCACAGCAGAGGCAGTCAGGGAGGAGGAGGATGAAAAGGCAAGAGATGGGAGAGATCCTACTCATTTCCATTTTTGCCCAGGGAAGCACGAAGTGCTTCTGCTGCTCCCCAGTAGCTGTGCTCAAGGAAAAGCATCGACACACCCAGCAATTATAAGCCCAAAAAGATAATGAGTGGCCAGGCAGCCCTAATAAAAGTATCTGGGGCCGCCATCCCCACGCACGGTGTGTCTTGCCTGGAGCACGGAGCACTTGGCCACGTCCCAGGGGCAGCCAAGTGAAAGGGTCTCACCTGCTACCTGCAATCAATCCTCGCCTCCGGTGTCAGGCCGACCTCACCGCGGGTCACCCGGCGAGGCTGAGCCACTGCTCCGGGTTTGTCAGGGGGGATCAGTTCAATGCTTCCTGCAAGGGTCACTGGCAAAGGCTGGCAGTAATTTTCAGCTAGGCATGTGGAAGTGGGGGATGGAGCCTCAGGCGCTGCTGGCTCCAATAAATACTGAAGGAATTTAACAACCCGGTGCAGCCCCTGTGTCAGTGGAAGATGATGAGGATGAGCTGCAGCTCACGCTGGCTGTCGCAGGGCTCTGCCACGGAACGTCCCTGCAGCAGGGTGTGGCAGTGCCACCTGGGCAATCCCATACACAAATGCTGTGCCTCATCTGTCAGGTTTCTCCAGATAATTGGGATCAGCACTCACTGACACCATCAGTGTTGTGTGTGTACAACACTGATGTGACTCATGGCAATGGAAAAAAGAGGCCAGTGGGAATGTTCTGTCCAAAACTGTGCCACATCACTCATGCTGGGTCATTTCTCATACACAGTATAACCACGCAGCATGCCTAGGTCTACAGGGTAAAAAAGGGCTCCTTTGTATTTTTTTCAAACCTGGGAGTTAGGTGATATTTTTTTGTAGCCTAAAAGGGCTGGGGATTTCAATAGAGGTTTCCATTTTGCAGAAGGAAGGCACAATAACTACAGCAAGAAAAGGAGATTTTCTGGGCATAGAGCCAAACCAAGACACAGGTCACCTGGCTCCTATAATCTTCTGTGCCATAGACTCCCCATCTGCCTTCTGGCAAGTCATTTATTCTCCCCTCATCCTTTGTGCTGCAGCTGTAAGTGGGGATAATAACAGATCTCTACATCATGGGGCAAATGTGAGGGTAAGCGTGATGGTATCAGCCCAACTATTGCACAATGTGTTGGTGGGCTGGAGGGATTACTGTCCCTAAACACTCCCTGGGAGCTACCCAGCCCTCTGAACCGACATCTCTTGGTTATTTGTGTCTTGCAAAGATGAAGCTGAAACTTCAGGATTATCTGCCACAAGTTTTACATCTACTGAGACATCCTGCATGGTGATTGTGTTGCTGCAAGTTCTAATTCTCCACTCAAAGTAGGAACTCATCCCTGCAGGAGATGATGGGATCCAGCAAAAGGAAATTATGTGTTTCTCAAGCAGATAAATAAAAGGAATAGGTTAATCTGAGCAAAGGAACTTTGTGTGCCAGCCCCCACTGCTTCTGACAAGGTTTCTGGCCACCTCAGATCTGTGAGCAGAGATGGCTGTGGGAAGGCATTTGGATTTCTTTCAGTTCAAATGGGTCAGAGTGGTAGAAATCTCCAGTCTCAGTAGCAGAACAAGTGCAATTTAGACTGAAATGGGCCTGGGAGTAAACCAGGAACAGGTCGGTGAGCAGACTGGACTATTACTGCTTACAACTGCTGGTCTGAGCCAGCACCTTCTGGGAAAAATGTGGAAGTTTCCCTAAGAGCTTTCACAAAGCTTTCCGAGGTTCTGCCTTTAGACACAGCACCACTTCTGAACAAGCTTTCTCTCTGGAAGAAGCCAAATGTGCATCTCACAAATCCCACCCCTCTTGCAGGCCAAAGCAAAAAGGGAGAATAAGGATCAGAGCTGAACCTTGATAAGTTTGTCCTGAAGATGATAGAAGCCAGTGTGACACAAAAGTTGATGAGACCAGAAACAATAGCAAATTGCAAAGAATTTTTGGCTCGCCTATACTAATTTACTAAATGAAGCTAAACCTATTTAAACAATGCTTAAACCATTTTTAGTGTGTTGAGTTGGCACCAAAGTAACTTGGTCTGCTTTACACTGATTTAATTATACCACTGCTATTTTCAGAATGTGCTGTTGTTCCTTATAGCCTTCCTTAGCTTCACCTTTCAATTGGATCCTTAAAGGAAGAGGTTTCCAAAATATTAGCTTTTCATGTAAATTTGAAATGCATTTAATTATGGCTGCCATGGGAGTGGGCAGCCAGCATCCCCCCAGGCATCCCACACTATGGAGATTATATCTTCAGTGTTACATAGGGAATCTTTTCATCTGCTCTTCACAGTGCTGATAGCATCACCTCAAAAATACCCAATCTGAACCCAAAAGGGAAGAAGAAATGAAATTTGCACATGGCTCAGGAGATTCAATAATTCATGATATTTCATTAGACAACATCTCCATTAGGAGTCTGACATTTATATTCATGGTTGAGCAGAGGGATAACTTATGAGTTATCTCTTCTGTCTTTGTGAGTGAAGATTAATGTCATAAATGCTCAGCAATCGTGTATCATATATATATATATATATGTATATATATATATATATATATATATATATATATATATACACACACATTTCCACATGCTCAACATGCATTAGTCTTATCTTCTATGATCCTCAGGAGGGAAAACACTTGAGACAACAGTTTAGGGGAAAAGCAGTTTCTGAATGTTGTCAGACTGTGGCAAAAAGCAGGGGAAAATTGTATCATCAGTTAAACAATCTAAACAACAAACACTATTGAGCCAGGGGGAGGGGACTGTGTTGGAGCTGTTGCCCTCTATGCTGTGTATAATTCAGGGGGGGGTCTGTCCTAAATGGTGAGCCTATTCTTTAGGCAAAATGGGATAAACAGGAGGGAGAGGCAATTCCCTGCCACCTTCCTGCTCTCAGAAGGTCTGACGCAGTAGCACCCAAAGTCCATTCCTGCATAACAGAGAAGTGTGGCTGGGTCACCAAAGTGCTTGCAGCTACCGACTGCCGCGGCTGAATCACCGTGAGCTGGGCTTCACCCCCTCACTGCCTCCTGTGCCAAAGGCATGTGTGGCAAAGAACTGGGAATGCCAACTTTGTGCCATCTGGGGATTTCCTTAAGACAGATTTCTGGCTGCTTCAGAGGGAGCAGCTGAGCTCACACAGAGTTTACACAGGGAGTCACTTCTAGTGAGAATCTATTATGAGCATTGTCGAAGGCAAGTGCATAATAAACACAATTTATCACACAGCTCTCAAATTCACTACTGAGCTCTCACCTATGAACCTACAGATTTATAGACCCTGGCATCCATGGCCAAAAGGTGCTATGTAAGTGCAAATAGTTATGGTTGTTGGAAAGATGCTCTAGGATTATCCAGTCCAGCCACATGCATTCCCGCAAATGCATAATCAGGTTCAGTGATTTGCTACAAAAAATCACTGCCTCATATTGTCTAAGATGACTGATGTCTCTTGAATTATCTTCCTGACTGTGCTTTTCATCTTAATTAAATAGGCTGGCTGGACCATGCCAAGAGGTAAAACAGACCAGACTTTTATTATTTTGGCTAAGAAAATCTATTCCAGCACAAGTGGGTCCTGTGCAACCCTCTCCTATAACCAAAAACCAGCTGGCTACAGGATCTGTCTCTATATCCACTGATCCAAGTGCTCTCAACCCCCTTCTCATCTGTTCCCTGTCATCTCCACACCCAGTTTGCATGAGACAGCTAATTTTAGGTAGTTTAGGCAGTTTTTAATTGTATTTGTTGAACTGCATAGACATTCCTTTGAAGAATTTGAGATGACAAAGACCAGAAAATATACATAAAAAAATCCAGATTAAAGCTCTATTTTTGCTGTAATTTGTGTATTATTTAGGCAAAACAACACAAAAATCCAGGGGTTATGCCAGTAGCTGAGAAAGACCAAGAGTTCAAGTTCTGGCAGTTCATCTTCAGCTAGTGAAGGTCTGACCCCAAAATGTGTTCGGGGTTGGCCTGACTCAGTGCAGTGTGATGCAGAAAACCCCCAGCTGTGCCTATGGGAAGTGGGATGGACATTTTGCTGCAGTGTTTTGCCCAAGCTCGTTATTTCCACTGTAGATCATTGATTTTGTCTCCAACCCCTGTCCCAGAGTTGTGCCTGACAGAGCTGGCAGGGCAGCATTCTCTGGAACAGAGCTGTTGCAGCAGGCTGGCAAATCAGGCTCATTTAATGCTCATTTCTCTCCTAGATAGAAGTGAGTGTCCTTTAAAGAGTTTAAGGGATGTAAAATTAACCTATAAGCCTAAATATGTCTTTCTTAATTAATTATTCTAAGGATTACACATTTCGTGTGCAACCAAACACAGAAATACCACATTTTACCACCCTGCTTTAAAAGCAGTGCCCTGTCACTGTTCCCTGCTCTCTCTGGAGACATTTCTAGGCCCATTTGTGCACATTGACTTGTGTGAGTGGGAGACACCACTGTGCAAATCCCTTCTGCAGCAGGGTCCAGAGGCTGTGAGCACTTCTCCTGCGTGAAATTAATTGAGCTCCAAGGGTCAGCAGGTTACGAGTAGGCTCATTATGACAAATGATTTCTGTCTGAGTAGGAAGACCTTTGGGGTCAGTTCAGGATTCTGCCTAAATTTTGTAATTATGCCTGCCTCAGGCCTTAAACAAACTAAGTGTTTCTTAACATGCAGAGGGAGGAAGCCTGGAGATTAGGGAACAAGCAGAAACAGCCTGGCTTAGTCTAGCAGGACAGATTTTTAGCTGAATCTTGTAAATAAAACCCCTGACAAGCTCAAAAGAGCTGGAGACAAGCTTAGAGCCTGACAGGAAAAGATCTGGAGTCTTGAGAAACTATTTATCCCTGCAACGATTACAAGAAGTCCAGCTGGGAAAAGCTCATCATAATTCCTACTCTGCCTGCAATGGACATGCTTCACTTTGCCAAGTCCAAAAAGGACAATGTGCTGCAAAATATGAACCTTGATTGTAAGTGGAGCTGTGGTGCCTTCTGGGTAACAGCTGTAAGTTGGTGCCTTCTGGGCTCAGCTTGGGACTCACGGCTCCAACTGGACAGAGGAGTTGTATCCCAACAAAGCCAGGCCAGGTTCTGGCATGGATATGGCCCCGTGGCTGGTTTCTGCTGGGGGGCCTGGCTGCTGCTTCAGCTCCCTCCAGAGAGGCACAGAACTGGCCCCAGGCTGGGACTCGCCTGCCCTGATTTCCCAGCCCACAGGTTATTTGAATTTTGTCACTGTTCTTGCCCTATGCAGACGTGAATGAGGAGATGTGGGCACTTCCAAAGCACAACCCCTCCAGGCCTGAAATGAGTGGGGAAAAACCTCTTTGGACAACACTTCTCCAGAGAATGTGCAGACTTCCTGGAGCTTGGAGCAGGGTCTGTAAGGGAGGTGAGGTGGAGGCACCCAGGCTGGCACACCCTGAATTCTGGGGAGACAGAGCCCAAGCTGCCCAACCTTAGGCAAGATGGGTGGGATTCCCGGGCCTGCTGGAGCACCCCAGGAACATCTCATGCAAAAGAGCTTCTTTCCAGTTATTTCACATTATGTTGCTCTGCAAAAGCTGTCTGTAGGTTATTCCTCCAGCCCAGAAGGGGATGTCAAAGATTCCCTGGTGCTGCTGGCCAGCCAGACACAGGTAGATGAAGAAACAACCAAAGTGAGGAAAATACTGAAAATCTCCATTAGTCTACAATTCCTGATGGCTCATGGCCACATGGAATACCAATTTATTATCTAATTAAATCCTGTACATGTGTATGTAACACATATTACTACAATTTTAGCTATGTTTGCAAGATATTTCATAAGGTGCACAGCAAATATCTAATCTTGTTTAAAAATATTTACTTTGAAACTATAACTGGCTTTGAAAGCTGAGCTCAGCTCTTAGGATTTAAACCTGAATTTCTAAGATACCTTACTCTTTCTCCTGACTGTAGATTTAAATTAGATATTTGTATAATTTGAAATTTGGGGTGAAAAATCAATTGACATGAAGGAATTCCCGTTCAATATTTGTTCGAAACTCAGACAAGTCATTTTATCCAAATCAGACTCCCTGTTATGATTTGTTGCAATTCATTAATTAGTGTTTTCTTATAGTACATTTTCTTCTAATCCTGAAAATCATAGGAGCACAGGATTTCTTGAATATATTTTAATTATTCATGTAAATTAAAGAGACAGGATAAAAATTGTATATTCAGAGAAAATGGTCTGTCTTTATCATAATAGTCTATTTATAAAAGCAGAATGTTTTTTTATTTCATCATTTTTCACTGGTCTTTTATTATGTTTTATTGCACTCTGATCACCATGGACATTTAAAATAATCTACAAGCAGATTCATGGATGTTTTCAAATAAACTGGTAATTCTGAAGGTGCGTGTCTATGTGAATTTCTTTTTCAATGATTGCATGATTACACTCTGAACTGAAATAGCAACACTATATAGGAAGGATTTTTAAATTACATTTAATGCAATTTTTATAAACTTGCGTGTTAATAATAGAATAAAAGAAAAAATGTCTATTTTATTTCTAACAATGGAATCGCAAGTGTATTTCACAAAATATTGTCCTTAAAAATCTTATATTTGACTTTTATTAAGCTTCTAATTAGATTTTTTTTTTTTTTATATTGAGATAATTTTGGACGCATCCTATATTTTAGAATTAGATTTTCAATCTCATTATGGAATCTGAAAGATAAAAACCCAACTTTTATATACAAAAAGCAGCTGTTAAATAATACTGGACAGAGTAACCTAGAGAAATGCTCAGTAAATATGCCTAGGATTTTTTCCTGCAAAAAAGATGATCTCATCTGGCTTTGGTTTTCTCAAGGAATGCAATTGATAATGTGTGATGATGCTATTTATAGCGTGTTCCCCATGCAGATCCAATGGTATCCAAAGGAGGCTGGCCTCCTTGTTTGGGATTTCACAAGACAATTCAGAAAGTCAGGCTGGGTGTGCAAGTCCTAGCGGAGGTGCTCAGGACAGGATGCAGCGCACTTTCCTCCGAGACAGACAATGAGATGTGGAACATGGGACACCAGGCAGGAGATGAGCACGTCCCCCAGCCCAGCCCAGCCCAGCCCAGAGGTGATGCTGCATCTCCTCCTCTGAGCAGAGTGCCCCTGTGGTCTTTGGCAATTATTTCCAGATTTTTTTTTTTTTCCCATATATTTCCCTGCCCAGATTTCCAGAACTGGCAACACGTACTTGCACGTTTATTTGCCCATGCAATTACTGTAATTGTGACCACAGTTGTGGTAATGGTGCAGGCAAGCAATCAATTGCACATCCAGACTGGGACATTCCAGTCCTTCCAGGGCATTCCATGTGCTTCCTCCGTGGAGCTCCAAACAGCATTTCCAGCTACACCTTGCTGGCTGAGCACCCACAGCAAGATCTCCTCAGTCTCCTGTGCAGTACCACTCTGTCCATCTCTGGGAGGGAAACAAACTGTACAGCTTAATCAGGCATTTCCCTTCAGTCCCCCAAAACGGTGCCTTTTGGAGACAGCGACACAGATAGCAATTGGCAAAAACATCCAGTTTCTGATATGCCAACACTTGGAGCAAGAAAACAAACAAAAACTACCAATGAAGCTGTAAAGGCAGGAAAATCTATTAAGAACCCAAGGGAAAAATTGCTTCCCTGATTACATACAATATGCACAATGTACTCTTGGTGTACCCAGGAATGGTAGCGAAGCTCCCTGGAGGATCGTGTCATGCGCTGGCCTGCAGCCAGATCTGTCACACTGAAAGTGCTCTTCTGCTCTGAAAAGTGTTTCAGTAAAAAATAGCATCATTGCATTTCATGTTTATGGTCTCCTAATGTTCTGGTATCAGATATGTTCAGCTTACAAGTGAAAACAGTGCTGGGACAGAGGTTTGGCTTCTGGTGTAGCTTCCCCCTGCCCTGAGTGTGGACACAGCAATGGAAGCATCCCACAAAGCTCACTCTTTTGGGAAGGTTTTTTGTAGGCCAGATCATATCCTAAGGTTAGGTCCCTGCAGTCCTTAATCTTTTTTTTTCTCTTTCAGTTTCCTGTTTATCAGAAGGATTTGAGCAAGCCTACATGATGGGAGTGCAGCATCCAGCGGGGATGCTGGAGAGAGAGGCTGTGTCTGCCTTAGCCAGACTGCCTCAACAGGGTGAGTGAGGGATAACAATAGTAAGTATTTATTTTCAGCCAAGAGAATTTAATGGAATAACCTTCCACTGAATTCCTCACGATGATTAAAACACCTAATATGATGGCACACTTAGATTCTATATATAGATAATTAGATTAATAATAGCACCCTATTGATCCGGAGCTTTCCCCAAACCCGAAGTCAATACACAGAAGAGCTCTCATTGACTTCCTCCAGCTTTGGATCATTTCTTTTTGTCTGGGCAGAGAAGTTTTCCAGAAGGGGAAAAAAAGTGTGGGAAATACCTCGGGCCTTGAGGAACAGGGAAATTGAATGTGATTTGTTCCAGTGCACCAGTGACGTGCTTTGAACAGAGCTGGACAGAAGTTTCGTCAGTGTTGATTTTTATTAAAAAAATATATTTCAATTAAGAAAGGCTTTTGGGAGGAGAAGATAGAAGCCCCCTGTGAAAAACAGGAAAATAATGTGACAATTTTGGAGCACAGTGACTTTGCTTTTTCACTTCATTTCATTCAAATTTATGTTTTGAAATGAAGTTTAGGTGAAATAGTAAAAAGTAAAAAGCCCCCCCAAAAATCTGAAGCAAATCAACTCAAGTGTACCATAACAAAATATTTCAACTAACCCTGAATTTCCCCTTGCAAAATGCAATTTTGAAAAACTACAGCAGAAGTTATTTAAATTTTTCAGAAACTATTGAGGTAAGTATGGAAAAAATACATGTCTAGCATGTTAATCGATGAGCATGCAATTTGCTGTTCATCCTGCACATTACTTCAAGAAGCATTTTGTTAACTTTGCAAATGTGGTGTTTTAAGATACTGATTGCAATATGAACTTCCGTTTGCTATGTTTGAAACATCTATACTGAAAAGTGAGTTCTTGCCTCAAAATGCTGAAAATTACTCTGATAAACAAAGTCAAATAATATTATCAGAACAGAAGGAAGGACAGCCAATAATGGTAAAGAAAAATACAAATAAGGATCTAGAGGAAGATCAACTAAAACCTTGAAATTAGTATAATAAGAACAATAAGCAGTCATGTCAGCTCACTCTTGTGCTACAATTAAGAGGCACTTGGGAAAAGTGCCAAGAAAAGGAGCAGAGATTAATTACACAGCCCTAAACCTGGTGGGGTTGGGGGCTCCTTTCTGCTCTGTCCTCAATACAAGGGGCAAGGGGCTTCTGGGCAGTGACAGCAACGGAGAAGCTACTCCTGGATCCTCAACTCCCCAGAGAAATGCACAAATTGAGGGAAACTGCAGTCCCAGCCCCTGGGAACCTTCCCTTTAGCACCAGTGTCACCTTAGCAGTCACCTCTGCCTTGTACCAGTGATCACTCTTGTTGTTTGTGGTATTTTAAAGAGTCAGACAAAGGAAGAGTAGTTAAAAAATCTCCTGTTTTGGCTTTCAGCCACTTGCCATCAGAGAAAAACAAAAGCAGAAGTTGATCTTTTGTTGTTGTTTTGGTTTTTTATTCCCCCCTTTTGTAAAAGGGATTCCTCATTTTTACTGCTCCTTTATATTCTAACTGCCCCAGCTGGAAACCTTCTAGGCCTTTTTAAAACAGGATTAAAAACACAGTTTTCTGCATTAGCACAGCTCAAAAGGATAACCTCAGCTCTTTTCTCTGCCAGCCAGCTTTTTAATCCTGAATCACATGTCACTTCAAATTATGAATATGATTTTCATGTTCCCCTCGGGCCTAAATTTCACCCAAGTAAATCCTCTCATTCAGCAGCCGGAGAAACGTGTCAAAAGCACTGATCTTCAAGCACTGAGAGTGCTCTGGGAGAGATCAAACTGTCCCAGACTGAACTCTCCCAGTGCCAGGCATCTTTTCCCCTCCTGCTTATTGTTGTTGACACCCTGCATCCCTCCTTCCTTTCCCCCTGGTCTGAAAGCCTGGGATGGCAAGAGAGAAAAAATAAGCCCCTCTTAATTCTAAATACTTCTGGGATTCATCCTCCCTGCACTTGTGGGGGCAGAGGAGAACAAAGGCGTGCACATGAGCTGCTTCTGGGGAATGAGGACTTAAACCACCCGCTAAAGCACTGAGCTCTTTCATCTCCTGGCAGGGCTCTGCTGATAAGATCAGCTGTCAGATGGGAGCTGGCCCTGATTTCCCAGCCAGCCAGGTCGGTGTCACACTCCTTTTTGATGAAGGAAGCCCTTCTTCACCCAGGATTCTATGTGCTGCCCAGATCCACCTCTCCGAAGTGTCCTGAGAACACAAACTGGCTTAGAACACTCTAGTCAGAGGAAATGTGTATTTTCAGCCCTGGTCTGCAAATAAACAGACCAGAATTGTGTCTTGTGCAAAAGACTTAAAACCTGAGGATCAAGTCCTGAATCAGAACTCTGGATGTCTGAGCACTGAGTTCTGGAGGGGTCTGGCATTAGGACAAAGGTGTCCTCAAGAAGAGGAGATCTTCTTGGATCAGAGGGGAGAGCATTGCCTCTTCAGCTTCTTTAGGGAGACTAGAGAGCTCAAAGTGCTGGTCTGTCCTTTCCTGCTCTGTCCCAGTATTGTTTCTTCCTCTCTGAAAATAATTATTTTATTGTTTTTGTTATAGTTGGATATTGTTCCTTCCCCATGATGACTGTGGCCTTTGCCTTTACTCGCTGTGATGGCAGATGCTGCATCAAACCTCCAGACATGTGTCAGGATTCTGCTCTCCTTTCCCTTACAGGAGCTGTAGAATGTATGGATGTTGTGCTGGTGAGGAACAGGTAAGTGCAAAGATCACCCTCATTCAGTCATTTCAGGACAAGGAATAGAGACTCAAAGAATTTGAGTTTGGTTCTTAAGTAGCTCTGGAGTCAGAAATAATCACATTGTTGAGATCTTCACAGCACCAATCCAGACACCTGAGTTCAGCTTTCTCCTATAGATTTGAGGCAGAGTTCTGGTTTGAGGTCACCTCCTCTGAACACACTTTTCCGTGGGTCCTCTAAGCTTAGTCAGAAAAGGTGATTTGGTATGGTTTTGGATCTGCATTTATTTTGGGAATTCTTCCTCATAGGGGAAAGAAAGTAAAGACATCACGGAAGATGGAGAGTACCCAAACCCGCATGCAAGTCTCCACAGCCACACTGAGTGGCTGTAATGGCACAGCCATTTCCCACTTGAAAATCAGTCAGACAAGTGTTTTCTTCCAGCAGAAGAGCAAACACAAATGTGGAAAGGGACTTAGAGGGCATGTTTATCACTCCTTTACCTTCCCACGGTGAAGAAGCCACAGGAGTTATTAGGGAAACCTCACCTTTCAAAACATTCCCATGGCCATGAACGTGCGACCGAACAAATCTGTATCCTGGGAGGATTTCTCACTCTCTAGTAGAACAACTCTGATCCAGCCATTGTCTGCTGCTTTTTCAAGTTTCAGCAGCAAATAGAAATGTAGTGGTTTTGCCGAGAGAGGTGGGCAGGAAACAGTTTTTCCTATACACAAGCACTTCTCCGTTTAGAGTTTTCCCATCCTAACACTGGGTGAAAAGTAGAAATCTGAAACTTTAAACTATTTGGAAAATATCAGTGAAATAATTNTCTGAAGCCTAGAGGTGGCAATAGTTCAGTGACTGCTGAGCTGCATGTACAGAGTTTGTAATCCCTTAAGTAGTGCTTTGAGGCTTCCAGTAGCTAATTATATGTCCACTACCATAGCAAGGAATAAAATGAATATTGTTTCCTTTATCCCTTTATGTTTAGCATTACAAAACTTGTAGAACTAAATTTCCACTGTGGTGATTTTTTTCCCCCTTCCACTGCTGGATGATAAATTTGTTTATCTTTGCTCTTGGCACCAAACTTTGTGAACATTTCTAAAAGAAACAATGAAAATTCACTCATGGTTTGCTAAATCAATACTCCCAGTGCCTCATTGCCCATTGCCAGTGCACCTTGTGTAACCATTGGCTGCTCTGCCTGAATGGGGGTTCAAGCCCATTCTGCACTGGTGGAAACAATTAAACCAACTGCAGGGTGGTGGAGATTCAAAGCTCTGCCTCCTCCCTTAGGTGTCAACCTGAGCATCAGCTCTAAGGAATGCACAGCTGAGGATGAGCCTTCATCCCAAGCCAAAAGGAGAAAGCAGAAAGGAGCAGAGTGAACCAGATGAAGTGGCAGGTGGGAGCCTCTCCACACAACAGGGATAAGTGGCAATGTTTCTGTGCAGTTCTCCTTCAACGCAGAGCGCGGGAACAGACTGGACAAAGTGTGATTGCAGATGGTTTGTGTGAGAGGATGTAGACTCCAACTTGACAGTCACTTTCCAGATGAAAGCCTGACTCTGTGATCTGCCTTCAGCCCTATGTGCTGCTCCAGAATAGTTTTCTGTGGGTAAAAGCACTGAGATTTTCAAGGCCTGATTTATGATTATTCTCTGCTAAAACTTTAAAAACACAGAAATTATTATAGCTATTTGTTTCTCATCTTGGCATTGTTGTTCTCCATTGCAGTAAGTAGGACTATCTTTTCTTAAAATGCTGGATGGAATCCATATTCTATTTATTATGTCTGGGGACTGCTGTTCTGTGTTTTATAGCCTGTTTACAAACTGTGCAGGGGGGTAAAAAGTGCACAATCTGAAAAAATGCAGAGGTGTCCTCATCATCCTTCTTTTTTTTCTCCCCAAAAGTAGTGGCTCCCACAGGTGTCTGCTTTTTGGACCTAAACATCAAGGCAGAGCACAAGAGCAAAAATTAAAATCTCCAGTGGGCCAAAATACCCATTGGCTCCAAAAAGCACATGATGGATCTCTGAGAGGGTTGAGGATGTCCCTGTTCTGCCCCCCTGTGCTTTTATTGTTCTGCATTCATTTATTCTCCTTGCAATCTATGTTCAGGGAGGAGGAAAGAATAGTCTGGTCTTAGGAGCGGGAAGCAACTCATGAAGAAGTGAAGGAAGCAGCAGGTATCCATTAGTGTTGCCATACATTTCAGTTCTAACTCAGCCCTGCTGTCCCCATAGGGGAGCTTTGTGCTTGTACTTTACACATGGCTTGCACCAGCCAATTTCCATCCACATCCCAGAGCAGCTCTGACACTGAGCTTTGTCCTTCACCCAAAGCGTCCCTGACATCGTGAGCACTGGTTTCCCAAGCAGCAACAAAAATATTTGTCTGAATTGGAAAGGATGGATCTCCAGACTTTAAAAACTTTGAGAAATTAGTTTCCAGTTTGACAGTGATTCTTTATTTTATGGGCCTCGAAAACTTTCTGAGGAAACCGCTAACGGATTAGGGGGTGACCCTGGATGCTGGTAGTGAGTGATAAATAGATGGCCTGGCAGGCTGTGGCAGCCCACTGGAAGGCAAATACAAACCAGCTCAAGGGGAGTGAGCACACATGAGGCTTTATGGTACTTTTCCACCTTTCACCTCCTGATGGACCACAGCTGAACAGTGCAGCATCTGTTGTGCCCCGCTGCTGACAGCATTTTATCCTGTGACTCACACAGGGGCCCTGGTGCACACCCTTTCACACACGGGGTGTACCACAGCTTTCCAGGCCACATCCTCCTCCAAAGAATGAGAAACAAGAGTGTGAGGTGCACAGGAAACATTCCTCCTTACATAGGTTGTGTTTACCAGGAGAGGTGAGCGGAGCCCCTTTGCTGTGGTGCACCACATGGTTCAGCCACACCCTGTCCCACCATTCCAGTCACAGCTATGTCCACTCATATTTTCCCCTCTCAAGGGCATCAGGTTGTTGGGAATTCAACCTTCAGTAGAGAGCAAAGGAAATCATAAAGAAAATACAACCACTCTTATGGTCTTTTGGTACTAAAATCAACTTACTGATCAGTACGAGCATCTTTCTGGGTAGAGAATAGCTCTGACAGCTGAGCTGCTCTGAACCCCTCCCATCCTGGAAGACACTTCTTCCTACCAAACACTTGCTACCAGCCAATGCCACTGGGGACAGGAGTAGGTGCTGGGAGACTTAAGTTTTGCTCTATACATCTTGCCAAGGCCTCAGTTATGAGGGTTGTGGGCTCCCAGCACGATAGATGAAGGGAGACTGGTTCTAACTGGGATGATTCAAGGGGCAGATGTTCTGACTCACTCATTTCCCATCACCAGGATCCCATCTCAGCTGCTTCAGTGTCATCGTAGGGATCCCTCCTCACCTCGACTAATTCTGATTCTGATCAATTCTGATTCTGATTTTGTGATTTTCTAAGATGCAGTTAAAGACACTTAAATATCGTTATCTTTACCTGGCCAGAACACCCTGATAGTTTGTCCAGAGTTTTATTTCCATCATATAAAAGCCACAGCAGTGAGAGAACTAATAGATGTACAAGTCTGTTGTTGAATACAAAGAATGACATTTTAGAATACATCTAAAAAGAGTTTTGTCCCTTCAACAACCTTCCAAAGTAAAAGGCATAACTATCAAAGATGTCTTTAAAAGCCCCATATTGAAAGCTGGTAAATCTGCAAGATAACTGAATTTTCTGTGGAAAACAGCAGGTAGGAAGTCAAGGTTATTTAACATATAACTTCACTTTAGAGTCAAATTATGTTATGAAAACATAATTATAACGTATATATACATAATATGCATTATTATGAGGATGAATGGATGAAATTCTACTACACTGAGGCAGAGAAATTTTCTCTATCCCACCACTGACTTGTGTGACAATGTCCCTACAGGTGGACATGATTTCTGCCTCCACTTTGGTGAGATCATGAGAATAAATCTGCACTTCATCTCTCAAGCCCATCTGGTGTCTTTTGCTGAGCTGGATCAACAAAATACTTGTGTTTGGCTATTTTAGAGAAAAAAAAAAACAACAGCAACAGAAAGCAGAGTGGTTCTGTTACATTATTTGTGTAATGGCTCAACACCCAGGGTGGCAGAAGCAGCAGTATCATGAAGTTAGCCTCAACCAAACAGATGGCTAGGGAATTTTGATATCTAAAAACCCAAAGCATCTTCCATTTCTAGATTCCAGTTAATAATCCAGGTGGTGTTGCATGAGAGGAAGAGATTTTTTAGAGCTTTGGGGCTCAAGTAGTCCACAGGGTCCAATTCCCAGTTCGATTGCAGTCCCTTCCTCCCTCTCGCCACACAGACATCTGGTGTTATTACAAGCTTGTAAAAGAGCTGTGCTCAGAGATAGCTTCCCAACACTGCATGTGGAACCATATGTGGGAATATAGCATTACATTAAAAATAAGAAAAGCCTGCTCTTTGAAGATCAGCAAGTTGGGATTTTTCAACATCCCTTCCCTGTTCATGTGGTTATCGGTTCTTGTAACTGTTCTCCTCTTCTGCAGATATTTAATTAGATGTAATGGGTGCATTTATTAAAAGGCCTTGACTGCTCTGCTCTTTAAACAGCCATGGCCTTATGTCTGAGCACGGAAACCATCTCATATGTACCATATTTATAATAAAAATAGAAATTGCTTTTCCCTCTCTGTAGTGTGTACTCTGGCCTTACTGCTATTGTGACAACATGAAGAGTTTCTACCACAATATGAGTCATATCAAATAAATATGGGGAAAGAAGCTGGGGGAAAAAGTGGTTAAATGGAACAGCAGCACAGCACTGTGTTACAGCAGCAAACCTTCCCCTCTGGAGAGAGTAGGTTTAAGTATTTTCTTATCCAGGGGAACCTGAGCCTGGAATTTGGTTCATTCTCTTCAAAAGCAATGGCAGTACAGAAATAATCTCAACTTCAGTGCCTCTGGCCTGAAGAGCACATCAGCTTCATCTCAAATGTCCCACAATGGCAACCCAGATGCTAAGTCTTTGAGACACAGAGTGCTGGCCCTCGTGAATGGCATTTCTGAGCTTGATGGACTGTGGAACCAGGTGTGCCTCCTCTTCTCCCTCTCTGGGCAGACAGAAGAGGTGAATTACAGCATGCAGTGCAGAGGGAAAGAGGGGACAAGAAAAAAAAGAAAAGAAAGTACTTATGTCATTAAGAAGGCTCCTTTGCTGTGGACAGGATGCATACAACAGGAAGGATGTGGACACTGAATAACTCATCTCAGGATTTCTCTGTCATTAAGGAAATGGAGGTATTGAAGCATGGGTTTCCTTTGCAGGCTATTCTAGTGAAAAGCAATTCAGCAATAAGGTAAAATGCTACTACTTTGCTGTTGCTTAAGGGGAAAACTTTCCCTCTCTTCCTCTCTTTGCCCTGCACCTGCTCCTCAGGCTCACAATCAACAGGGACATTAATGGTTACTTGCTTCATGGTGTGTTCCCTCCTCTCAGACACAGAAACACTCTGTGTATCCACTTTAGAGGTGCTTGGGCAAGGGCTTAACACAGCTACTGAACATGGGAGGGGAGAGGACAGCAAATCCAGGCACCAACCTTTCCCAGCAGCTTCAAGGTTTCTCAGAAATGTTGCTGGAGCTGGATTTTGCCACCTCAATAGCAATGGTCCCCAAGCCAAGCTGGTGCCAGGATGTCCCTGTTTAGGAGGGGCTGAGATGGGAGCAGGGAGCAGTGAAAAGCTGGGTTTGCTGCTCCTGTTGGCCTTGGGAAAACCTGTGATAACCAAGGGCATTGCAAACAGACGTGTCATCGCTGGGAGCAGCCAGCTCTGACAAACTATTGGAATGAAAGCCACTCGGCTTTTGCTTAACTTAAAAGTGTGGCTAATTTTTCAGGCAAATTTGCACGAGAACAGCTCTCTTGAAGTCATGAGGATAAAAAGCCTTACTGCCACTTTAAAGGTTAAAAAAAAGTTTTATAAGAAATAGATTGTAAACTTCTGCAGATGGGGATTATCTGTATTTCTGTGTTTGTACAGCTCTTTGTCCAGCACTGTCCCAGACTAAGAGTCTTAGATATTACTGGAATACAAGTGATAGTCACCAGGGATATGCAAGCATTTTTGATACTTTTATTTAATTTTTCATTTACAAATATTAGAATGGATGAGAACACCCACAAAATGCAAGACAGAATCTCTTTCAGACAGAATACTTGTAGGCCAAAAGGTGCTCAACAAATTCTTTAACGACCTAAGTTTCATTACACATCCCCAGGAAAGACCTTACTTTAGGTTTGACCTCCAGTGTTGTATAAATAGAGGAGGAAACCTGAGAAGCATTAAGATGCAGCCTTCCTCAGGAAAAAAAAAAAAAAGCAGTCTCTTCATTAATGACTCCAATTATAGCTATTCATTGTATCCTCTTTTCCTTAACAAAGTCTCACATTGTCAGCTAGTCCTCTTACATGTTCATTGTGTGCTCATTATCAAAATATCATTTTCAGCTTCACTGAACACATGTAGGAAACGTAGTACTGTAAAAAGGAAGAGGAGGAGGGAAGAAAGCACAATAAAAAAAAAAGAGAAAGATAAAAAGCTTAGACTGTATTTGTGTAATTACCCTCTCCAGAACAATTGTCTGAGAAAAGGATATGTTTAATTTTTGTTATGTCATAAACCTTAAACTCTCAAGTTGCTGCTGATTAGTCTAGGAACTAAACTGAAAATGGACATCAGGTGATTGCCTTCCCCATCACTTCAATTTTAGTAAAAATAGATTTATTATGAATGGAGGGAGAGCACTATGATCAATTTTGAATCTGTTTTTAAGGACTAATAAATTTTACACATCTAAATGGGAAATGATTTGTGGTTTATACAAAGTAAAATCTTTGAAATTTCAAAAGCATGAAACAAACCTGTTTAGGAACTGTTCAGACAACTCACCAACCTTTCTCTTTCCCATTCATGTTCTTTATTTCTCATAGCATTATCTGACCTTTGACTTAAAGGTAATTCTGGTCCTGACTCAGGCTTCATTCAAGTCCATCACAAAACTGCCATTGACTTCAACAGAAGAATCAACTTCTCAGTGCAAGATTAAAAAGATTAAAAGCTTGGAAAATTAAATACAGTAATTGCTCCACAGGCAAATGATAGAAGGACCTTCCGTGACCACAGCATATGGTGTCATTAACCTCCAAGAAGTTCTTCGTGTGGAAACCGCTAATGCTCCCAATTAATGGAGGAGCTTTCCCAATTTGAGCTGTGGAAACATCAACAATTTACTCAAGATCCAGCACCAAGCACTTGTCTGCAGGTAGAGAGGCTTGTTCATTAACCCACATCCATCCTGCTCTACCAGTGTAAGCTGAAAGGACCAAAATGTAGGAGCCCCTCCTGTGCTCTAGCTGGTCAAGGCAATGGGAACCAAACACCCTTCTGCCCTGGGCACTGACTGGAGTGAACTGGGTCAGCTTGTGTCCAAAGTTAAATTTCCAGCTGCATTCTCAAGGGAATAAATGCTTCTGTGGCTTTCTGAAGTGTATCTTTCAATGACTTGATTTCAGGAGACAGGAAGATTTGGAAAAGGCTGAAAAGAGAAACCTCTTTCATCCACCTGAAACTGGCCTGAACTGGAATTGCTCCTGATACATTTTAGGCCTCCAATGTCATGGGGACAGTGTTGGTAACTGTCCCCTTTCATTGCAGCTGACATCATATGCACATTTGTCACCCTAAGGATGAGTATTTGGGTTGGATTAGGAAGTATTTTAAATGTCAGTGGGGCACTTGGCATATTGGATTTCTATCCATCCATTTATCCTGGGAGTCTTTTCTTGTTTCCTATTTTTATAAGATATTGAAAACTTGGAATGGTTAGCACAAAATCAGGGGGAATTATCACCAAGGGCTCTACCTGAGAGACACAGTTTTGCTGTTCTTGTCTTGGGCAGTGACTGCCTTAGCAGCTTCCAGCAGGGCCAGCAGGCGTTTTTGCAAGGCCACACTATTGCATAATTGCAAGGCCATCCCAGGGGGATGGAGCTCTGCCAGCTGGCAGCATCCAGGCAGGAAGGATACATCCACACTGATAACACAGTGGGCTCTAACAGCTCTGTGACTTTGCTTCTCTTTGTCATTAACACTCACACTCTTCCAGCAGCAGGGCTGGCTCAGTGTTTGAGAGGCAGGCAATAAGCAGGTACAGCCCTGAGGTATGGGCTGTCTTTGGGATTGGCTGTACCTTGCAGTTTGACCTGAGTGGGATGACATCCATCTGCATTTCCCCGGGGACAGAGCAGGGCAGGGACTAGAACTGGCAGGATCGTGGCCCATCCTTATCTGCCCCCTCCCCTGGCAACATTTCCTTGCAGCTCTGGCTCTCTACTCCTTTGCTCAGCCCTGTGGGTCTGAGCTGGCCACCACTCCCAGAGCCTGTGCTTCTCCTTGGAGCTGCAGGGTCAGCAACAGCTGGGTAGTTGAATCTTTGATGAGTTCACAGAATATGTCTGTACATTCATCTATATAACTATGTATATACATATATATCCATGGAGATGGATGGCTGGATGGCTGGAGGAATGGATGGCTGGCTGGCTGGATGGATATGGCTGGCTGGCTGGCTGGCTGGCTAGCTAGCTAGCTAGATATTCCTCTTTTCTTTCTCAAAAAAGCCATAAAAGCCAAAACTTTTCCTTGCCCTTTGAAGCTAGTTTTTAATTAGGATATTTTGGAGGGTGTCCTCCAGTCTTGGATCCTGCGAGGAACTGCACGTGGCATGTGACTGAACCTGGCTTTTTCCTCTCAGCCAGCTCTGCCATCTGGGAGCCTCCTGCCCCATCTTCTTGGGAATAGTATGAGTGGCTGCTGCTGAGCAGGCTGCACTTGCTTCTTCCAGCAGCCTTCCCACAGCACAGCCAGGTGGGAAAACAGGGATGTGTGAAGAGCTGTGGAAAAAGACCAGTCTTGCATGAAAGAAAGGAGACCTAGCCAGGAGTCCCAAGCTTCCCACGGAGCCTGACCCTGCAGAAGGAGAGCTTGGCTTTCCTGCCACAGCTGGGTTTGCCAGTTCCCCCTGTTTCCACTGATTCCTGCTGGTCTCTGGTTGAACCCTCATGTGGCTTCACGTCCCTTTGAGCCACAGCCCTGCCAACAATGCCCTGTGTGTGAGGGAGGAGAGCCGTGACGGGAAGTGCAGCAGAAGTTCTGGACACAGCACCACGTCTTGTGAAAATCCAGCGGGAGCGCCCACTGTGGGGTTTGCATTTTTCCCGTGGTGTTTACTCAGCCCACTGCTCTCGTCCTTGCCCTTCCCCTCGTGCCCAGGCTCTGTGTTTGCTGGAGTTTAGTCTGACCAGTGCTGGCTCAGAGTGGCCCCTAAAGGGACACTGCCAATCTGGAGGATGGCTGTGGTTGGAGAGATGAGTGTACACAAATTGCATAGTGCTCTTCACTGGGTAGAAACTGGCTTGTCAATCACCCAAACCATCTTATTTGCAACATTTCGAGTGCAAATCAGCCTTGAGGAGACAGAAGTTACAACTGTATTTACCTTAAGGCCCCTTTATCCTATCAGAGCAATGAAAAGCTGTCTTACAGCTAAAACCATATTCCACCCTTCCAAACTGTGGTAGCAATTTAGTTGCTTCCACCATCATTTAAAGTGATTATTCCTACTCCTCCTATGGGGATTTTATTACTTCATCCTCAACAAATGCTGCTGGAGAGTCAGATATAATTTGTATGAAAGGTGTGGACAGACCTGTTTCTGCTGATCTTGTTGGAGTAGATGCATGTGTAGCTGCTCTCAAGGGTTCCCCATCATCCATAATCCTCCAAGCAGGGCCAGGAAAATGCAGTGTGGAATACTTGTCACCCAAATGGCCCAAGCAAGCCATCTTTACCTGCAGGGAGGAGAGCTCTTCAACTCCATCAACATATTTCTGAGTCAAATTTATTAAAAATGAAGATATTCCAACTGCCAGAGTTGTGAACACAAATGTTATTTAATTAAATAAAATTATTTTCTCTATTCCAGACCTCCATGTAGAGGCTGTTGATGAACTTTGACTCTGAACCTTGGTCACCTTTATAAAACAGCCTCATCTGATCTAAATCTACACTATCCCACTGCTCTCTCTGTTGATTTATATCAGTGGTCCAGCAATTGTGCCAACATCTGTAATGATCTGATTCTCGACTGGTGGTGATAAAGAATGGAAAAGCAGCTAGGAGCATATAAGAGATAATCTAATAGTCACACTGTGACTAAAAGTCTGGAAAGCAGGAGCCTGATCCACGCTCTTAGGAGTCTGCTGGGATAAAGCTGTACTTAGGATTTGTCTCAGTTTGAGTGGACAAAAAAATCAGGCCCCAGCCTCGTTTTATAGGCTCAGATAAACTGGGTGCAGTTTTAGACCCCCAAATATCCATGGTGGTAATGGGAGCTGATGAGGAGACCCAAATGATCCCTAAAGATTCCACATCCTGCTTTGGCAGTGTTCAGTTTGCACTCCAGGACTGAGAGATCCACTTCACGGCACCCAGCGTGGGGGTCAGCTGGGTTTTTTTCAGAGTTGTATTCTGGTAACTCCCAAATTGGTGCTAAATAGCAGTTTTTTCCAAAACTCAGTTCCCATTATCCCAGGTTCTTCCAGAAAATACATCTGTGGCACTTCTCAAAGCTGCTGCCAAAGAGCTCAGCTACTCCTCAAACCAAGTGGAAATAACAAGGAATGCAGGATGTGTTTTCTTAAGAGACAGGTAAAGTTCGTCTGTGAGAGAAGCAATCCAGAAACAAGCCCAGGGAGCCTCCACACTGAGAGGCTTGTTTTGTTTTGTTTTTGCTTTACAATTTCACAGGTTTAAGTCCTTTCAGGTTATTCCCATTCCTGCTTTAAAAGGCTGAAATTCTCTGTAGTGCAGCCACAAATATCACAGCCCTCTTGTCAACGTCCAAGCAACTCAGAGCTGCAATTTATTTAAAGCTAGCCTGAAGTGAACCAGTTAGTAAGAGCTGGTTTCCTATCACACCTCATTCCACCTTCTGCCTTTGAAGCCCACTTAACATAGCCCTTCTATTCCTCAGGGACTTCAGGGGATTAAGGCAGCCCCCCTGACAATGCACTGACTGTTCCAGTGCTGTTGCCTTTTCTGTTTATCAACTAAAATGAGAGAGAGTGGACCAAAAATAAAAAACAAAGAAGAAAAGGGAGAGGGTAGAAAGAGTGAGAAATGGAAGGAGGGGGGAAAAAGGAAAGCAAGATTTTCAATGCAAAAACAAACCCCTGTTGTTCGGGGCTTTTGCTAATACTAGTAAGCTTCAAGTATGAGCCTTGTACCCTTAATAATGTAGCAGAGGAATAATTTCCCAAAAGCTCTCTCTCTGCATGTCATACAAGTTGCATTTATTCCACGAGTTCTCTTTTCTTAGGGAGACCCAGGTGTAAAAACCCAAAGTA
Source organism: Tichodroma muraria (assembly GCA_013390105.1). NCBI lineage: Eukaryota > Metazoa > Chordata > Aves > Passeriformes > Sittidae > Tichodroma > Tichodroma muraria. Next base: position 360,189 of record WAAG01079623.1, read on the forward strand.
GCATTCAGTTGCTTGTGTATGAGGAGCCCAGAGGATCATAACTCTTATTTAGAGCAGCTGATAACAGTATTTGATCTGTACTTCTTTATTTTACTAAAATCCTCTGGCTGCTGGCACCGTGCCTAAGGCATTGTCTACCTGCAAAATCTGCAGCTTTTTCTTAATGATAACAAAGCTGTGATAACACTGTGAAGAGTTACAGTAACACAAGGATGAGTGGGATCCACCTGAACTTGTTATTATTGCACTCTGATTTTGGGAAAGCTTGGGAAGGCTGCTGGAGCCTTCAGATGCTGGAGCATTGGAGCTACTCATCAATGTTCTGTCCTTGAGGAATTCTGAATGCTGGGATAACCACAGTATGGAAAAACAATGCTTTTGTGAAGAAGGTACTTGTTCTTCTGCCCAAGCTTCTCTCTGGAAAAGAAGAATACTCTGGGAAGAGATTTGTAGAGAACACAGTTTAATGACAGGTAAATCCCAACAGCAGTTGAGGAACCCAAGGCAACAGTTAAATATGTAGAAGTGGTGGATGGAGAGACCTCACACCACCAGGCTCAAGATTTAGCAGCCTCCCTATACCCTTCAAACCAACATCTGGAATGCACATCTGGAGCCAAGCTGGCAAATGAGGGCTGATAAAAGCTGCTTGAGGCAGCTCAAAAGTTTAGGGACCCCATGTGGCTTGTCTGTGGAAAAATGCTGTAGAGGATTAGATATCTACCACTGCAGCCATAAACCTTTCCCTCTTGCACTCTCCTATGTAGTACATGTTTAGAGTAGTCTCTGCAGGATTTTCTTGCCTTCATCACTCTTCAGTCAAACGCAGACAAAGAAGAAAAGGAGGAGAATACATCAGTCCTTCAGGACAAGGGAGATTCCAGCCTGTGGTGAGTGCTGGGCAGTGGATGGGACATCAGGGTAGGTAACACAGGGCACGATCTATCAGCTCCTGATGGCTTTGCATCATGAGAGAGCTTTCTGGTCCAGGGGCAAGCACTACCAGCCTCGATTGCTATAGGTGCTAAAGTAGTCCAGTAATACAGTCCAGGAAAGGGCTCACACTTCAACCAGATAGACACTGCTGCAGCTGGATAGGACCTACTACCTTCTGCTGTGTAGCTGACTCCCACCAGTCTGTATTTCCTTTCACAGCATCAGAGTGCCTGCTGCTCTCCATTGCTACGTCCCCGGTCCGGTTTTTGCCAGTGGCTATGTGACACTGCCTCAAAACTCTCATGGGGATAAAGAGCTGAGGCCTCTGTTCTGAGGGACATCCTGTGCAGGCAGCAGGTGCCATGAAAGGATCATGATTTTGAATGGTTTGGGATGGATGTTTGTGTTACTTGTTTTGCATTGCCTCCCTTGTGGGAAACTCTGTGATCAGTTTTCCTCCCTGGTTAATGCCTAGTGGGAAAATTCCCTTCCTGCTGATCAGTCCCTCTGCCTTGCAAACACTCCACCATTATGGGTGTGGGGTCAGGAGAGGAGGAGGGGGTTTTGTGAGTTGTGGGCATTCAAAACCACAGCCCACAAAGTAACCTTCTCAGGTCAGAGCGGGTGGGTAGGCTTGTACTGGGATTTGTTTCCTCTTTTAGTTTTACTGGTTTCCTTCAGCAATCATTAGGGCTTAAATAAGCTTTTCTGGCTTCCCCTTGTGCTTCCAAAGTTCTTTTGTTCCATGGGGAAGTGGAGCACTAAGGTTTCCAAGCTTTCTATTCAAATCATCTTATATACCTGAAATTCTTGGTCTTAAAGTTCAACTCATCACTGACCATTTGCTCCATGCAATGAGGGTGTAAGAACAGAAGGCAAAAGCTGGTAGCTTCTGAAGCTGAAATCTCTTTTTATTGGCTGATTCTTTTTCTTCAAGTCAAAATAGACTCCCAGTATTATGGTGTCAGCACACAACCTGTCCCATGTCCCACCCCAACCCAGAGAGAGAGCACAAGCAAGCACCTCTTGTGGACACACTGAGCAAAGGAGAAGGCCCAAGACCCTCTAAGGGATTTAGTGTAACAGCTTTTAGATGGATTATCCTGCACCCATAATTAATTAATTAATTAATTAATGAAACAATCAATTAAATAAATAAATAAACCATTTCCCTGTGTGCTCAGTCCTGACTCCAGAGGCACAAAGCAGGGCTGAGGTGCTGATGAGGGATCTGCTGCATGGTGCTGCCATCATCCACACTTTGACTGCCCTTCAGGTACAACACTTTTCCTCCTAAGCCCCTCAGTCACCACACACAGCCCCACATGGGATCTCCTCACCGCTGCCTCGGGTTCCACTTCACTGGCTACTGCAGAAAAATCACTCTTGCTGCAAATCCAACTCATTTTTCTTCTAAATTAGGCTGAACATTACTTACATAGCTCCCTGCAGTGAAGAAAGCACTGACAGTGACAGCCTCTGATGCTCTTGCATTGTTCGAGGCTTCAGGAGTTGCTACCAAGTATCACTATCAGACCCGAATAATCCTGCTCTAAGCTCTGTCATGACAGAACAAGCCTTTCCTGTGTGCGTGCAAGCAGCACAGATGTCTGGCATCAAAATCTGCTTCAGAGCATCCACTGAATGCATTAAAAAGAAAATGAACTGCGTTCAGCTGCATCTCAGTTCATCCTCCCAGACCAATATTTTAAGGAAAGGCCTCAAGTGACTATGCAAGCTGTAACAGAGGGGGATGAGAGAGTTGTTATCTGCCAGCAAATTGGCTGGATTTGGAGCATCCCTGACGCAAACAGTGTTAGGGTATTGATAGCAGTGTGCTCCATATCTTCAACCACTCTAGAAACATCAGCTCCTCCCAGCTCATTCGTTTTGGCCTTTCTGTCAAACTAAGTACAGGGACAGTCATGGAGACAACTGCTTGCAGAGGGAAGGAATCCCTCTCCTCTGGTCCCACTTTTCTGGGACTGGAAAATGCTGTCTGGCTGCACCACAGGCTTCTGCAGTGATAGTGGTCAGGTGATAGGACTACCACGGTTCCACTTCTCCCACAAACAAAGGATGTGGCAGCTCTTCCTCTCCCCCACCCAGACTGTGGGCTCAAGCTCAGAGGACCTTGATTTTCCCTGTCCTGCAATGAAAAGGTGAGCAGGAAAATGCTGAAGAGATGTGTGCCCCCACCTATGCAGCTTAAGGCAGGGCACAGAGTGACAGTCCCTGCCTCCGTGTTGTCACTTTTCTGCCGCAGCCACCTCTGCCAAAGACTAGTAAAGATACCTGGGAGCTCTGAGATCAGTTTATTGGGAACATAGATAAAAACCCCCAACAAAATTTAGGAGTGCTGAACTCCAATTCTGAAGTGCCTGGCATGGAGAGATTTGGGGCATAAGTATGCAAAAGGCTTTTAGGGTCTGTTATCAGTGAAGATGAGCTCATTTCTAACAAGGAATAAGCAGAACCCCAGCTGGAAGCTTGAAAACACTTTCAGCAATCCTGCTTTGCTAAAAGCAAATCCAAAAGCAGTTCCTGTGGCTGCACTGACACACAGTGACTTGCTAAGTCAGAGTAACTCCGTTTTAACTGTGTACTCGTACTCTTTTATGCCCAGCAACCCACACATGAGCACAGGATCCAAATTCCTTGACTGTGTAGTGCTTTGGAATGACATGCTGTCCTGAAATGTTCCTCAGGGCCACCCTGAACAGGTCTTGGCAGAGCACATGAGAAGTTCATTTTTACCTGCTTCATCTTAGCAGGTTGTACCCCTCAGTGGGGAAGACACAGAACAGAGATAAAATCTTCAGCAAATCTGCCTAACTACATCTATAAAATGTTTGGAGAAGTAGCTCTTATAGATAAGAGTAAATCCTTGGGAGGTTTTCCTTCAGGAAGAAAATGCTCATTTTTTCCCCCACCATCAGAGTGTTCATATAAACCTATAACCAGTTCAGGCTGTTTCTCCCTCTGGGAGACTTCAAGTTATTTGATTCAGCTTTCTAACATTGTTCAAGGTAGACTTCATCTCCCCTAGCACTCATCAAAGCTGCTAATAGGTACTTCAGAACTCATAAAGAGATGACCAAATCTTGGGCACTGGGGACTCTGGCTCATTTATCTTCCACAGGCAGAATCAGATCTGATTTTTTGTTCTGCCTGCTCAGATGCTAATGCAGTGCATGGTCCCTGGCTCCTCATGGAAGCTTCACTTGCAGTAACAGTCTGCTGTGAAAACACAAGAAAGGCAACACAGACTTCATATGGCTTCTACATTTAACTACAGGCAGATGGAGAACTGAGGGGAGGAAAAAAGAAAAAGGAAAAGAGTTTTACTTAGAATTCAGTTACTAGGAGTAGGGAAGAGGAGATATGTAAACCGAAACAAACACAAAAGTTTTAAACACAAGCCTCCTAATTTGTGTCATTAGGAACAGAGAAGTTGTGAAGCCCAGACTTCATGTACTCTATGAAGATCTTCTGAAATCTCAGGATCTTACTTAACGATGGGCAAGTGGATCCATGTCATTTTCAATAAGAGTATTTTATTTAGATATAATCCCATGAATTACGGTGAACTTTTCCTCATTTTACAATGAAAATCTAATTATTATGCAGCTACTGGTATAATGCAACAATTAGATTCAGGTCTAGATGTACAAGAGAAGTATTGGTGGAGTGACATTTATGTAGTGCTCAAAATACCTGCTCATATTAAGCACAACTTCATGACTAACTAGAAAGAAGTGACATTTAACAGTACTTTCTGTCAGAATGACTGTTTTATATTAAAAATTTCTCATTGAAGACAAAGATGTTTGACAATCCTTCGGCAAGGATTATCACTAGAACTCTCTTTTTTTTCCTTTTTGGGAGGAGTTTAAGCTCAGTTTCCCTTGATATGACTTTTCAGGCTGCAGTTATTGTTGCTGCATCATAACATGGGTTTGACTGCAATTCTGAAAAATAATTATAGGTAAGAAGTATAAAGCCCCCACCTTTTAGACTGCAGTCTAAAAAATATAACCTCTAACTTCTACACTCTACTGGTTTCTATTTATATGACAAGTAGCCTCATCTCTTTTCAACATGATACTCCAAAGCATGTATTCAGTTATTACTGAAGAGACTTTCGTTGTAGGAGTTCCAGGTTGATTTTCTTGTTTGCTGGATGCTGTGTCTGAGTAGGAATTCCCTGTTCCTCAAGGCCACGGCCTTAGTGCACTGTCTGGGACTCTGGGTAGCATGGGAGTAAAAATACAAGGCTCATCTAGCACCTCCCCTGATGCAATTATCATAATCCGCAGGCAACACTGTTCTCTTCTTTGCCTGAGGAGCCTTGGGACCACATTTTGTCCCGCATGGTGCTGTGGGGAAGGGGGAGAAAGGGTGCTTTAGCTACTCTGAAAAATTCAAAAGAGCGTTTAACTCCATCAAACCACACAATTAGAAAAGCCTTTCTGTTTTCTCCTAGCATTAGTATGCAAAAAATCAGCCACCACAGCTGCTTCTTCAACAGAAGATGAAGGCACGCCCCTTTGGAGGACAGGTCACCTTCAGCTCGGTGCCTGTGACGGGTGGCGGGTCATCCCCCGGGGACACGTGTCCCCTTTCCCCCATGCCAGGAGCAGCCCAGCCTGTGGGCACTGGCACAGACAAGCTCGCCCTCACTGAGATGGATCCCACCCTCCCTGTCAGGCCTTCCATTCGTTGTTTTTATTATGACTTGAATTGACACATTTCATTGCATACGATCACCCTCTGCCCCACTGTGCATTCATCACCCGTGTCAGCTCTGCTTTTCCAATCTGCTGCTTGATTAGCCTTTGCTAGCAGAAACACCCCGGTGGTACACACGGAGCAGTGTACCTTTTGCTCCTGTGCTGGGGGACACCAGTGCCAAGAGGCTCCCAGATTAAAATAGTCAGAGCCAGAGCAAGGCCCAAGGACATCAGAAAAGCCAGCTTTGTTCTGAGCTCTGCTCCTGACCCGTGGCAGGGACATGGCCCAGCATCTTCTCGCTCCCTCTGGGTGCCTGCAAATTCTCTCCACTCTTTCTCTCTGTGAGTCCAGCAGCTCATCAGCTGTCACCTTGTGCTGTGTGCTTGTGCCTGTTACTGGGGCTGTCATTTTGGTACGGTCCTTTTGGGGAGAAATCACTCACAAGCTCCTGTTGGTAACAAAAGTAATGGTACATGGGGGCAATTGGCTGGAGGAATGACAAAACTAGAGTTATTATACCATAACCCCCAGTATTGGGAAAGATTATAGATGCCACATGGGCTCTTGCAATGGGAAGCTAAGCAAGGGCAGCCAGCAGAATCCATTTATGAAGAGTAGGTCATCCTCAGCAAATATGATTAACTCCTTGGAGTGGAGGTGACGATGAGAGATGACAGGGCTGAAGCAGCAGACATAATTGACTTGGACTTCCACACAGCTTTTTTTTTTTTTCTCCATACAATGCCACATAAAAGACTTAGGGTTAATAAGTCTGGCATTGATAGTGAAATTCTCAATTGGCTACAAAAAAGAATGGCTCAGTAACCGAGGTTAGACAAGTTGGAAAGTGGTGATAAATGGATACAGATGGGGTAACGGTGAGAGGTGAGAAGTGGAGTGCCTCTGGGAGCAGAGGTGGGGGCTTGCTCATGCATCAGTGACCCACCCGAGAGGGGGATGGAAAGTGAAGTGTGCACGTCATCAGAACACACAGAACTGTGAGGGAAGTAGAGGGAGACAACATGTGAGGAGACAGAGTTAAAGACAGGCAGGATAACAGAAATCCCTGCACAACGCAAACTGGAGAAATTGCAAGAGCAGCTCTGAGTGTAAAGAGCTGAGGAAAGGACACGTGGGATTGTTTTTCTGCAAAATGCTGATTAAGAATAGGGTGAGAGGTGATGACAGAAAAATCCTCCACAGGTAAGGAGGTACATCCTTCAGGGGTAGAATGAAGCTGTGACTGAGAGTGCTGGACACTAGTACTGCAACCCAATAGTGCAAACCCAATTTCACCCAAAATTTCTCTCTTTAATTCTATGAACAACTCATCCATTAACTGACGTGTCCATTAACTGATCAACATTTTAATTTGTCTACCTATTACACAGCCCTTGCCAGTTCAAAATCTGAGAACCCCAAGATTTTAAATTATTTCATCCTCATACTCAGCCCTTTAGCATTAAGGAAGTATTATCTCCATTTTACAAAGATCAAAAAGCATGAAGATATTAAATTTAGTTACCAGCTGTCATAATTCTATGACAAATCCTGCAGTACTTTGAGATTTTATTTTCCATTTCTGATGGTCAAGGAAGATTCATGATAATCAAATGTTTTTATTCCATTAGTCCATATATAATTTCATAGTCCAGACCTTTGGAGGACCTCTCCAAACAGAAAAGTGAGCCCAGTTAGAGTATGGTCTCTGCAATATTTTGTTTTACTCTGCAAACAAAAGGTTGCTTACATGAATGTTTGCAGAAAGCAAGTGTCACTGAGGCAAACACGTGGCCTCTCCTAGATAAATACTTTCTGCAATATTTGCCCAGCTGTAGTGATTTTTCAGCTTGTGGTTGGAAAAGTGACCTTTGATTTGACCTGAAGAGGCAGGTTTGGGAGCCACCCGCTGCAGCAAAGTCTGCCTCTCAGCAGAGTAAGATGATCTGACACACACCAAAGCTGCAGATTTTACAGTAAAGAGTCTGCACTGGGAACAGGAGCTAAATCTGAGAGCTCTAAAAATGCAAACATCTAATCCTAGATTTGGTTAAAGCAAGACTTTGAGACTTTGAACTTATAAAACATATTTGACCATTGCCAAATGGACTTGCTGAGTTATTTGCAGTGGTGGAGGAAATTTTCTGGAACACCAAGATCTACCCTACTTGTCCGACCCACCCTCCCAATGGGGAAACTCCCATTGACTCCAGCACAGCAGAGCTGGTCTGGAGCTGAACATTTCTTAAATTCCACTTCAATAACTATAACTGGAAAATAACTGCAGATAGAACCTACACATTCCCTAAGCCAAGAGCTTAAATCTAACAGAAGACAGAACAATTGAAGTAACATTGAATTGAAGTTCATATTATAAAGAGAAGCAGAAAAGTTGAGAGTGACAGTGTTAAGGACCAGACTAGCATGCACACAGATAAGAGCATGTTTTACTGGTGCAAACCTCTTTCTAATTGCAAATAACTAGCAGTTAGTGATTGTGATGAAACTAGATGATTAAAAACATCTAAACAGGCACCGCTTAAAATGCTCCAAATCCCCAAATTCAACAAAGCCCTCGAAACTCATGTTGAACATTTAGCACAACACACTAATGGCACACAAACTCTTGCTCTGGCAATTTCCTCATCTGGGGTCACAGTGCCAAACTGTGATGCCTTTGTGCCACTCCTTGCTTGGAGTTGGGATTAGATTGGGTGGATAAAAAAAAAAAGAATCATACTGCTTTCCTTAATCTTGTTTTCTTTAAAAGCAGAAGCCACTTCACCTATGCCATGTCTACCTTGTAATTATCCTTTGTCTGTTTTGAAGCTGTGCATTTGAGTGCTTTTTTCTGCTCTTTTGTCACAACAATCTGCTGCTTGTGATCATTGCCATTTAAGGAGAAAGATATAAGGAGAAAGGAAAAGGATTTATTTCTTCTTTTGCTGAGCATTTGGAGATGGAAAATATTTCTTCTTCTTCTTCTTCTTCTTTTTTTTTTAATACTTCCAATCCTAAAAAGCCTCCCTGAACTCTTGTTTTATGGACACACAAAAAGCATAATTTTCTTTGTGTAACTTGACACATCCCAGCGGCGGCACAGCGCTTGATTATTTGATGAGACAGCGTTGTGGATCACACGCACAATGGCCCCCGAGAAAATTACACCCTCCCAGGCTTCAGTGAGGATCTCTTTGATGACAAAAGAGTTGTTATTATTAGGAGTATTATGCAGACAGGTCAAGCTCTTAATAATTTCAGGAGTTGTTCCTTTATCATTTCTTGACTGTTTGGGCAGTACAAACGCAAAGGTAACTTCCAGTTCAAGGAGCAGAGACTGGATTTAGCAAATCGTTAAAAGCATTTGCTTAACTCTAAACATAAGGAACAACAGTTGAATTAATGGGAGCATTCATGTACTGCACACTAAGGATATGCTTTTATAGTTTTATTAACTCCACTTAATGAAGTTTAAAATATAGATAGAGAGATATATTTGTAAGTCTGTTGAAACAATGCTCTTTCTCTTCCCTGTCAGAGCAGTAGCCTTCATTAACTCAGCACTCTGCAGCCTGGCTAACTAGGGCAGGACTTGCAGTAACTAGTATAGCAAGCTGAATTATTCATTATGAACTTTTTCTTATGGAAGAATATATTTTCTTAGTTTTTCTACTCAAAGATTTTACACGAACATATCAGGATTTTTTTTTGGTTTATGATTTGTCCTTTCTAGAGGATTTCTTCAGCAAGGAAATGGGGCAAAAAATTATGTACAGTTAGCCATGGCATGATCACAGTAGGACTCTGCTCAAGAGCTCTCCCCTGAAACGTGTGACTGGTCACTAAAGCCATGTGATTTCTCTATTTATTAGGCTGACTGAACAAAACATGGAACAAAGGCAATTTTAATGCTAAGAGTTCCTCTGATTTGTCCTTCAAAAGGAACTTTTTTCTTTTCAAGATTTCCCAACTTACTCAAAATGTTGTTGCTTATCCCCAATATTTTGCCTGTTTCCACCTCTAATGGCACAGTATTCCTTTGGTCTTAACAGCCCATTCTAGCAAAAAACTTTCTGAGACTCACTGCCAGGCTTAATAAGGCTCCCAGTGGGAAGAAGTTGAGATCAACAAGGGATATCTCTGTGCTTATTATCATGTTGAATCTAAGTGGTGTCATTCCTCAGAATTCATTAGTTTAACAACATTCCCAAAATATACTTGGCAAGTTGTAAATGTATCCTTTCGATTAAATTACTTGAAAGTTATAGATTCTCTTTTCTCTGTGTATACTTTTACTGAAAACTCACTCGACTTACAGATTGCCGTGAAAGTTTATTCTTTATTGGAATTAGCACGAGAAGCACTGGGAGTATTTTTAGCAATGTGCTTTTGATTAACGGGTCATATTTTGAATGTTGTTAACAGGGGATTTTTTAGTGCAAGATTTCTTCTTGTAGAGGGTCCCACTCTGAAGTTGCTGCATCAGCAGTCCCTGCAGGAGAATGCAGTGCAGCAGAACAGAGGGGGTGATGTCCATCAGCAGATCCCAGAGCAGAGAGCTTTGGCAGAGGAAGCCCAGACAGGGAGAAAAGAGGTCCAGAAACCAGCAGCCAGTTTAGCCACTTGTGAAATATGTGATCATAAAGACCCTCAGGTACAAATGTAACAAGAGGTACTGCTGAAAGTGTCTTTACCTGCAGAACACCAAATTCCCACAACCATCCTTCTCAATCTAACACGAGGGAGCAAAGCCTGATGCTTGTGGCAGCCACATATGGCAGAAGAGAGGGTGGAGGTCTAACCATGGTCCTTCTGAAACAAAGAACAAATCCCCTTCAGTACCAGGACACAGCCAACAGGCAGCCAGGGAGAAGGAGAAATTCTGCATTCCAGGTGAGGAGGGAAATGCTACAGGCCAGGTCTTGGAGAAGCTGAAAGGCCTCAGCACTGGATGGTTTTTTCTCCTTCCTTAAACAAGAAAATAGTCATAGTACAGAGTCCTTCCATGAGCCTCCCTGGAAAGATGAGTTATGACAGAGAAGACATGGGACACATTTGTTTCCAGCTGTGTCCTGACTACAGATGTCTCTCAGGAAAGGTATTAGCCTGTCCAAGGAAATCTGTGGCGTCTGCTAAGCTCACGGCAGCTTGACACCTGTGAGGAACATCGAAAAGAAGATAATGGTGAGCCTTTGGCAACCAAGGATTTGCTTGAGCCAGCATGTCTGCTATTTCTAATTCATAGGCTTGGCAGAATGATCTGGGATTTTTCAGTGGTTTTCTCTCAACCCACAAAATAGATCTCATTTTAAACAAGGCATTTTTCTGATCTGTTTTTAGCTTTGATATTATGGTCAGAAGGGGAAATCCCCAAAGATATACTGGTGGTTGAGGTACAACATCCTGAGTTTGAGAGATATAGAAATATCTTGAATATTCTCTCCCCTCATTCTGGGCGAGTCATTTCATTCTTGTTATCTGCACTATCCTGCAAAACAGCACAGATGTTTCGTAACAGTAACGCTCAGTGAACTCGCACAGTCTCCCTCCCAGTCACCTTTCTGTTCAGAAGCTGAGTATTTGTTTTCCTCTCCAGTGCTCTGCCTGGGCAGCAGATTAATCCTGGCCGTACAAAATGGTTCTTGATAAAGCAATATAAAATAAACAATTTGCAACAGATCCTGAGCTGTGTTCCATCAACTGCAGAATCACAGGGGACACGGAGACAGCTCAGGTGGAGAAGGGACTCATTTGTCATTAAGTCACTGGCTGGTAACTGCTGGTACACCTGGACCGAAGAGATTGGAAGGTCATAAGAAATGGAGAGGCTAATGGGGACAGAAAGGCAGACATGCATGCTTATTTGCTGTCACAGTATGTGAACATGCAATAGGGAACGGGATAGCCCAGCACGTGGGGCCAGGATGCTGAAATACTGCACTTTTCCGTCACAGTTACTATTTGAGTGTGAGTAATGTAAAATGCTACTTGTTTTCTTCCCCTTCCTACTATAAAACCTGAGATTTTGCATCCAAGAAACGCTGAGTTATTCAAGACGTGGAGCTGAATTAAAATATTCAGGAAAGACTAGGTAGAATCTCATGTCAGAATGGAACTAGCCCTCAGGACTTTGAAACTTTAGTTCACAATGACTGTCATTGCATGAAATTTACTAGACAGCAAAGGACAAAGTGTTATGACAAAGTGGCATTTGCAAAGTGAACATATCCACTACCAGGTGGGGAACTGGGTGAATAAACAAAGATGCCAGAAGATGTGTTTTCCCTGTCCTTTAGGAAGTTGTGTTGTTCGGCAGCTGTGACAGTTTCCTTGGACTGGCTAATACTTTTTTTTCCCTGAGAAAACAGCCCTTATCTCATACCTGGCATTTATAAGGGTAGAAATGTTATCCCATAAGGACACTAAAAGGAAAGGAACTCAGAAATCCTGAACATTCTGACCAAGGATCCGAACTGATCCCCACTTGTTTGACAACACCCTCCAGCCATTCAAAAACAGCTGATTTTCCAGCTCCATGGTGAAAATCAGAGCTGCAGTAGGAGAAGCATGTCCAAACAAGGCCAGAGTTAACTGGGCCAGGAATAATAGAAAGCTTTGAAAAATGAGCAAAAGGAAGCAGACATTCACTGTAGCACTTGTCATAAGAAAAGGCAAAGTAGAAACAGACAGAAGAAAGACACGTGCACAGAGAGTTAGACTAGAATTGCCCCTGCTGCTGGGAGAACTGAACTCACCTCTCCAGGGCAAGCACCCGCTGTCCACATGCTCTGCATTTGTACAATCGTGACAGAAGGGGCTTGTGAGGGCATTTTGGCTTCAATATTCCTGAACTTTATTCTTCACTGTGTTTTTTTTTTTTTTCCCCCAAGATTGGAGAAATCTGCCTGGGAAATTCTGAGACAAACACTAGCTGCTGTTAGTCTATCATTTATTGAATGATACCAAATGCCACTAAATTAAAAGACTGCTCCTTTTACAGCTCCATTTCAAGTGTAATACTTTTGCTACCTCACAAGCAAAGCTGACAAAGCCACTTTCTTCAGATACAAAAGGACATTTTGAAGTAAACCCCACTTAAACAAATTTGGTCATATTTCATTAAAATTGACAAGGGCAGGAATTTTCATGCTTTAGTTGCTGGTCTCCAACGAGCTTCAAAGAACTTCACAAAGCAAATTCTCCAGCACTTCCTCGTCCGAGCAGTCCCACTGGACGCTTGGAAGTCTCTGCCTCTCCTTTCATGAGCAAGGTTGGCTTCATCAGGACCTAATGACCAAGCCCTGGGAGACGCTGAATACCTGCAGCCCAGCACCTCTGTGAGATCTCATTATGCCTTTCAACAGCGCTGAGACAAAGGGAATGCCCCATTACACAGATGGATAAACTGAATCATCGGGCTTTTAACACGACTTGCCCAAATACTTGAAGCATTGGCTAAATCTCACACACCTCATCCAGGCAATTAGTGTCCTCCTGGTGAGCAGGTCTGGGTGAATTACTAAGAAGAGAAAGATGTGGCATTGAAAAAATGGCTGTGTGTACACTGTATACCGTGACTGAACTTCAGATTAGATCTACTTATACTAACTTTAAAATGAGCTAATACAGATATTAGCAACAAATTGGCAGGTTTAGTCTGCTGGGCTGAGCTGTGGGGCTCAGCTGTGGCTGAAATGGCTGGATCTGCTGGTGGAAGCAGGGATGCCTCCCTCCCCTCCCTCCTCTAACCACCAAACACTCTGCTGCCCGCTACAAATTAGTTTATAACTGAGGAAGAGTTCCCACATCAGATGCAGCCTGATAGCACAGGGAAGGTAGGAGCAAACATAACCTGGAAGGACCTGTTCCCCAGTCAAAGATTGTCTCAAGATCTGCAGTGGGGCAGGGCTCCTCCCAAAACTCCACAGCCTTTTGCCAGTTGCCAGGAAGAGGCAAACCTGGCTTTGAGGCAATGGACAAAGACATTTCCTCCATGATGTGCTCACGATGGACACCTCCAGCTTCCCGTCCACCTTCCTACCTCTCCCAGCTCACAGCTCAGCCCCACGTCTTGGCACTTCTCTGGAAAACCCAAAATGTGCGGTGAAAGCCTGCATAAATCTGGTTAATTTAATTACTCCTGGGAGATGGATATCTCTGGCTGTGGAGCCACTTTAGTAAGCCTGATGTCAGCCCCTCCTGCGGCACACGCAGGTTGGGGCAGGAGGAGGTGCAGGGGTGCGGCCAGCGGGGCTGGAGGCTGCAGGAGGGATGCAAGACAATGCACAGCTTCTGCCATCTGCCAGAGGGCAGAAACCAGGTTGGAAACTTGGATTTCAAGGCACAGACCTGGACTCCTCTGTCTCATGCAAAGCTTTGGGGTGGGGGCAGACTGGGAGCATGGCACGGCTCTCCTTTAGCACGATTTGCAAAACGGTTCCATTGCCATGGCTCCAAAAGCTCCTGGCTGTTCCCAGCACAGCAGAGAGCCATGAGCAGAAAGGCTCAAAGACCAACAAGACACAATGTGTATTCATTCAGGCCTCAGGAAACCTTGGGCATGAGTCCAGACAGAGCTGGATCTTTGTTCATCTGCATGTATGTACTGCACCCTCCTGAAAGCAGCTGTGCCTTCCCCACTTCTGGTGCTGTATCATCTCAGGAGCCAGGTTAGGCACCCTGTTCCCTCCCAGTCCCTGGGCAGCAAGGCCAGGGACACCCCTGCCACCTCTCCTGTCACATAAACCTCTACCATGCCTTGTAGATAACTCCTCTTTCCTTCTGCTCCTGTACAACCACTTCACTCCAAAAAAATCTCTCCTTATTCTCCATGCTGAGGAAATTAGTCCCACTATTTTCAGCAGGAGATATGTACCAAGGGTATCTGCAGGTCTGAGAATATGTCTGAGCTCCAGGGGCTAGTGCATAAAGAACAGGAATTTCCAATAGAGTCTTAAATCCAAATCATATTTCATTCAAAACAGCTAATTTTCTTCATATAATGCAAGTTCTGGAGCAGCCCTTATAAATGGAAGTGATACCCTCCTGATATTCTCAGCAGAAGCATTTTCTTCTTATTTCTTTCTACATGCAAAGATTTTCTGGCACCCATATAAAGGTTAAATCTAGCCTGAAAGCATATGCCTTTCCTCTTTGAGTTTGATTAACTATGGCTGAAATGATACTGTGAACTGGAAGCTCTGAAGACTGGAGTGGTATCAGACAGACAGACAAGCAGGGGGAGAAATGAGTCTTTTTAAGTTTTTGAAGTAGTTCTGAATGAGGTCTAAATTGCACCAAATAATGTGCTTAAATAAACTGCTAGCAAAGGAAACAGCTGTCAGAATATTATACTTCTGTGGATCCAAGTATATACCCTACAGTTATGGAACAGAAAATTGCCAAATGAAGATTTAAAGTGACAAGATCTGTGTGTGGCAGCAACAGCAGGTAAAACACAGGAGTCATTTGAGCTGCTTTAAATTTAACTGTCCCGTGTATTGAATATTGAAATTTTTTGTAACTGCTTCTTGAGTTTTCCTCTCCATGCTTTGTTAACACAGCAAGTTTCAGACCACATCTAATGGTTTAAAGCAACACTTTTAAACAGTATTTCTTGCTCTAGTAAAGACTGTCTTGGATTTATTAACAGAATAGGAACTGTTTAAAAAAACACCTGAAAGGAACGAGGCATGAAAATAAATGCATTATTTTCTAAGCCCCTCTCCCTGTTCCTTCTCCACGCACAACTTTAAGACTCGGATTCTCTACTGACCATGGGTATGTAGGAAAGCTGGACCCATAATTTGAGTTCACATCTTTTGCAGACGTTCTTGTGCCACTGGCTTGATGTAACAGACTCTATTCGGGGACTTCCAGTGGGCAGCAATTGTCTCCAAATGTTTCACATCAGGGTTGTTCTGTGTGTGCAAGAACACAGCTAAAAACCTCTTACACCTCTCTGGATAGATCATGGGCAGGTGGGTCACTGCTGTTTCCCTTTGCACATCTCCTCTGCTGTTTTGAAATCACTTTGCAAACAACACTGGGCACGAGCCCCTTGCCAGGACAGCTGTTTAGCCTCATCCCCTGCCTTAGGAAGCTTCCCAACACGGGCAGGAATGACGACTGAGGGTGCAATCCTGGCATTTGCAGGTTACAACCATTTTGACCTTGGTAAAGAAGATGAGAAAGACTTGACCCTCTGGAGTTTCAGATATTCCAATCAATTGTAAGCATCTCACCAAAGAGCCTTTGTCTGCAGGAGGAAGAGCTGAGCCCCTGAGTGTTCTGCTGGGCTCACAGGGCACCTTGGTGAAGGGGTCCAAGCCAGGAAGCCCAGATCTAACTCTGACCCCTAGTTTAACCACAGCAGCCTCCCAGTGCTCACCAAAGAAATGTAAATAGAACCTAAACCTTTAGGTTATATTAGTCTAAATAATAAATTAGTCAAAATAAATAGTCTAAAACCTTTAGAGGAGTTTAAATGTATTCTTAAACATTTGGCTGAGTGAGGGCTGTGACTCTGGCTACAAACATGTAAGTTGTGAGCATCAGCTCTGTTTTCACTGGGGTTGGCCTGAGAGGGTGAAAAAAGGGTTCAGGTTTTTAATAAGCTAAGAACATGAGGCAGCCTGCCCAGTCAGGCTATGAGATGAAACATTCAATCTGATCCATCCCTATGGTATCGTGGAGGCTGTATTTTTGGAAACTTCACTTTTTTACATTTCTATTTTCTCATGGCTCTGCCTCTGGACCTCATTAATCTCTATAGTACTTCAAGTGAACAATTGCCCTAATTCCATCTGGCTGGAGTACAAAAAAAAAGACATTTTTTTAAAAAAAGAAGGAAACGAAGGTTGCTTTTTTCTTTCTTCTCTCTCCCTCCTTATTCTGGAAATTCCTGGTGATACTACTTAACAATGGATATATGAAAAGCTTCCTTCTCAGGAGACAAAAATTAGAAATATAACTGAAAGTGCCAGTGGATGTAAATTAGAAATGAAGACAGTGATGGAAAAGCCTCATATTTTTGTGAGAGACAGCCAGTCACTCATCCTTTACAGAAGCCAAAGGGCTGTTGTTGGAAGGATACAGTGGCCTAAAACTGGATAAACTCTGTAGTCAAAAGTTTAATGGGTTACTTTTAAGAGGGTTCAGAAAATAATGGAGAAGGAAGTAGTTTTCTGATATAAATATGTTTCTAAAGTCACCAAAACAGGGTCTTGACATTCAGCTCTTCTGAAATAAAATATGCCACCCTGCAACTCTGAAAAATGATGTGAAAGCAACACAAGGTACCCAAGGCACTCAGAACTTGAGTTTTCAGCTGGAATCAGAATCTCTGACTTGTCTCAGCAAAGCCAATTTTGCCAGGGACTGTTAATGAACTGGCCTGTGTCAAGGGCCTTTTAAAACATTTGTTTATCAGGTTTGGGGTTTGTTTTTCTTTCATTCAGAAAAGCTCTCCTCATTTGTATTTCTCATATGCACAGACTACTACACTATTTCACTCCTGATCATTTTGGTACCTCAGCACTGGGGACTTCAGGGCGGAATTTGGCCCTGAAGTGCAAACTTAGTTTTATGTTTCAAGACAGTTTCAGTTCTGGACTGAGAAGCAAAATGTAGAATCTTTGAGAAAAGATGTTCACAGTAACAGCTGAACTCTACGCAAACCCAGGGTGGAGAAATGGAGCTTCCAGGTACTGTAGCCTACACACTGTCCAGCTCAACAGACTTATTAAATGAATCCTGATTTACAGGCAGGTAATTAAGAGCAGATCTGCTGAGCAAGAGAGCAGCGTTTCTGCAGCTCCCCTTTGCCAGCTGGCTCACACGGCGCAGCACGGCGCTGGCACCGGGGCTGAGCCAGCCCTGCCAGCTCCTCTGCTCCCACAGCTGCCCTTCCCTTTGCTTGGCTTCAGGGTCCTCCACCTCCTTTCAGCTGAACAGCTCTTCTGCCACCAGCCCTGAGCTTGCAGGAGGGTTTTTGCTTTCCTTTTTCTTTCTATTTTTTTTCCCCTTTTTTTTTTGGTGAGAAATGTTCGTAAATGTTATAAATCTTAAGTCGTGGCTTTGCTGAAGGACTGACATACAGGATGCTTTCCTAATTCTCTCAAGCCTCCATTAATCCTGAATAGTGCCATTAGCATGGCTTATGAGCTGGGGAAAGAGCATGGAATGAATGCATTCTGGTTTGTCAAACAGCTACCTGTTTCACATTCCTATAAATCAAGCAGGAATGGACATCCATGGCCAAAGTGTTTTAAAGTGGGCACCTGTGCCCTATGGACCCCACCTTCCTAAGGCAGTTTTAAATAAGCTGAGTCAGTGGCTGCTTTTCTGAAGGCTCAGTTGGAGAAACTAACCAAACCCCTCCTTCCCATGGCACTATTTTAGAGCAATTAAACTTGACCTCAAGTTCAGTAGCCAGTCTCAGCTTAGCTCCTTCTGCAATTCCTAAATGACCAGGAAGGTACCACATGCTGCTCCCTGCTCCTGTGAAATCTGTGAGCACTGGCTGAGGTCTGATCAGCTTTCTGGGCAGAGTCTGCTTGTTTGGGAGGCTTTGCAGCCTTTCTTCATGAAGACTGAAAGGTGGAAAAATTATCTGGGAGAGAGGATGTTATAGTGGTTTTCATGTTCAGGTCCCAGTTTAGGTCTGCGCAGGTTGTAAGCTGTTGCAGCCTGCATTTCCCCGTCAGCAAAGCATTTCAGCACATGCACAATTTTATTCATCTGATTGATATTGCTGACTGTGGGACTTACAAAGGTGTAGCACCACAGTGGTGATACTGACAGGAGCTCTATTAAAAAATCTGCTCCATATACGAGAGCTGAAAAGTGTGAGGGGCAGAAACTCTCTTGCCTTAGACGGCAATTTACGACATCAGAGGCTGCAGTTAAAATTTCAGGGGAAAGCAACTATCAGACCTGGACAGTCTTTAAATCCTTTAGTAATTCACAGCCTGGTCATGCACAGCCACATCAGACAGTGCTTGGGTCTATGTTCATAGTTTTTAGTGATTTGGGTTGTGACATATCCAGGGAGCCAGAAAGTTGCATTGCCAAGCATACAGCATTTACTGAGTATTTTGTACAGTTCATCTGCTTCTTTTACTTGCTGGAAATGGCAATCACCTTCTTATATCCCACACACTCAAACTCACATCGATATGAATTTGGAAAATACTGTGTTAAATGATTTATTCCATCTTTATCCATTTCCTAATAATGTAATGAATTATTGATAGGCACTAGGAAAAAGTAAAAGTAGAATAGTATTTCAACAGAGGCTCTTATTCAAAAAAATGAAGTGGAAGAAAAGTGTTTTCCATGCCATCAGATTTTGTACTTTGAAATATTTTCCTATCCAAAACTAGGACGACACTGTAAAAACAACTCTCTTCAAGTACTTTTGCAAACAGCAGTCTGCCCTAATGCAGGATCTGGCCAATGAACATGCAAAATCTTCTACTGAAAATGAAAGGCAATTCTGAAAATGCTAAGAATCACTTTGGAACTGTATTAAGAATATTTTAATTTAAAAATTCATACAGAATGGACGTTTTGGCAATTAAAGCAAATCCTTGGGAAACACCTAATATTAAAAAATTTAAAATCAAATTCACCCTTTCACTCAGACAGGGTTGATTTTAATGAATCAGCCTCTCCAGTGCCAAGTATGATGAGACTTCATTCCTGACTCGGCTTCCAAAGGCCACAGTGAAAAGATAAGAAGGGGGCCAAGAAGTCAAACTGTACCTCTTCTTGGGGAAAGAAACCAAGAAAAAATGGTTTAATAGTTGTTACACTGATCGTTAAGGCTCTGCTGATATTAACAGTTGAGTAAAGATGAGACCAGACCTTCCTTGTAGCAACTTGTTAAACATCAAGAAAAGCAGCAAAGGCTGTGGCAGAATTGTGGTAACATTTGTACCCTTGGTGCTTCAGAAACAGAGCAAAGGAAAAAGCACCTCTCCCAAATAAAAACACCTGCACACAGGATGATTTAACAGAAAAAAACCCAAAAAAACAAAACCCCAAAACCTCCACAGAGGAGGACTATAAAAATATGCTCAATTATCTGCACACAATGGCAGCAGTTGATTCAGTTTGAGCATTATGGTTTTATTATTTCTCTCTCTGTCAGTGGGATGCGTACTGTGAACAACAATCTCCGTGTTTTTTTGACAAAGTAGGAAATTCACAATGGGAAAGAAGAAAGGTAACGAAACCCTGAAGATGTCTTCTTCCTCCCTTTTAAAGGACTGGTAATGAGAAGGAAACTGGTTATAGTCAGAGCTGCCAGGCGATCAGATGGAATGAGATTTGAAGGGGAAAAAAATTAATGGCATGCTAAATATGTTGTTGAAATGCACTGGGAATAGCTTCACGTTAAGAGGAAAACAGCTTAAAATCATGTAAAACGGAGGTCAGGCGTGAGAAGGAATGTGTCTGAAGAGAATTGTGCGCATGCTAAAAGCTGCCCACAAATTCTAAATACACACATTGAGAACTGCACAATAAACTGGTCAAACAAGGTTTTCAGAGGGGCAATTATCTACATCTGCAGTTATTTTGGGGTACACTGCATACTTTTTACTTATCACAGTCTTGCATTCATTGACATAAACAAATATGAGGATGTGGGTCACCACAATTTTTCACAAAAAAGGAAGAATGATAAGAGTAGTCTTGAATTGTTCTGTTAAAATTGTTGAAAACTTTCATCAATTTCAATTATAATGGCAAATTTCCTTTTATCTCTGCTCTCTGAGGGAATAAGCTTTGCACACTCATGCTCTGGGCATGTGCATAAGCACACCAAAATTTTGAAACAGTTGGTTCATTTTAGCTGTGTTTGACAGAGGAATGCTTCTCAAAGTTACAAAGGTCCTAAAGGCTTTCAGAGGAAAGGGAAAGGCTGCAGTGTGCCCTGATACCTCAGTGCTGAATTCTCGTGAGACCTCAACGTGGAGGCAGGAACACATACAATTAAATCAGCTTCTCAAAGTTCATGAAATTACTTGCTTGAACACCACAGTAAATTATAACAACAAAGAAACCCCCACGTTTAAACCACCAAAGTTGGATGTCTTCTTTTTAACCAAGTCGCCATAAAAATTTCAAAGATGGATTTATAGTAATTGATCTGTGGGATGCCAACAGAGGCTACTCCAAGGATGGCATCACAGCACAATTATCTTACATGGGAGACTTGGAAGATCAGCCTCTAAATACCCAATCCTCGAGAGAACAAATTTACAAATGCATCTCCAGCTGAAATCCCTTATAAGTTTCTGAATGATGCAGGCTATCACTGCACAATGAATCAAACAATAAGGGACATTCAGGGGAAAGGGCAACTGAAGGACTGGTCCAGGGAAAGAGGATTCTCACTCGCACCACCATGAACATGTGTTCAGGGATTGAGGCAAACACCAAACAGTAGAAATAATTTGTAGGTGCAAGTTTTAATTAGCTGGAGAAACAACCTCAGTGGTGTTGCTCTAGGAGCAACTTCTGCCACCACAGAAACTGAGAAGTAGTATTGGAACCCAGCAGTCCCAGGAAAATGGCATTTTGAAATCACAGCCTCTAAGAACTTGACTTCTGGGAACAAGGAGATAAAAAACAGCTGATGAAAGGAGCGGGAATGACATCTGATTTCTAAGTTACGGGAAAGAAATGTGATGCAAAAATTTGCTTTGCATGAATTTGATCCCAGTGCCACTAGAATCCAAAGTCTGTAGGGCCACTAGATGATTCTAGAGAATATTCTGATGGCCTTCTGTCTGAAGGAAGAAAATGAAAAATATTTAAGACACTTCCACGAAAAGTTCCAGAGTGGTATTATCCAAAAAAAAAATGACTTTCCATATTAAAAAAACCCCTCCATCTTTAGTATTTCTTATTTACTCAGTAGGTTAACAAGGTGGACAGGTAAGAAAATTTTATTTAACAGAAAGTCTTTTAGAAAAGAAGGTCCTGTGCACCCTGAAGTTTTCCCAAGACAAAAATCTACTTCCTTTATTCTAAAGGGTTAATGTGCTGGTCTCTACGCAGTGCTGTAAAATATCTTGGCCAGCTGGAGTGCTTACTACGTAGTCCATAGTCTCAGACAAGCCTGTTCTCTTTAAATTGTATTTACATGGATTTTCTTTCTGGTTTTCTATTTGTTACACTGTGTTAAATAAATCTGGCTTTATTCAAGATAATTTGGATTTATTGATTATTACTGGGGACAATTACTCTGAGTGATGTCCCAGGGGAAGAAAATGAACCTCTGGCAAGGGGCACGGTGGTTAAGGAACTGTCACACTCGGTTAAAGGCACAGGAGCTCTCTCATAGAGAAATAAAAGGATATTCTGGCAGTTCTCACTGCACAGACCATCTAACTGGTGACTGAAATATACACCATGTACTCAGCAGCTCATAAGGGACTTTTCATTTAGATATCACTGCATTAGAGGCCATCTGATGTCACCCCTGTGTCCAGCCTGCTCTGTGTTCAAGTCCACCACTGAGGCCCAGCCACCAGGGCCCCAGGTGCTAAATGCCAAAAAGTGAACCAGCTTTGGAATTTTTAGCTAAATACACCTCTAGGTGATGTCTTCATGGCCTCTAGATATCTAATATGAAGGAAAAATACCAGTTCTTAAGCCCTTTTTTATTTATATGACATACTGCCTCTTGTTGTAGTCTGTATGGAAAAGACAAAGAGGGTTAAAGAGAAGAACAACTTAATATTGTTTAAACTTACACTTACAAGGCAATGATAGAATTCCCTTTGACACAAAGAGAGTAACCTCGTCACAAAAGCAAACAACAAAGCCACATAGTCCGAGTCCTCTGGAGTCTCAGTTCTGGATTTAAAGAGTTCATTCAGTTGCTGTTTGTTTCTGTTTGCATTATAATCCTTGTAGTTACAGATGTGGTTTGCAGCAGCTGTGTCATTGCTGCACTGTGTTTGCTTCAGGTCTGCACAGCCAATGTCCCTGGGAGCAGAGAGGGGCACAGGGATCTCTCAGCCACGTCCCTGGGTGGGATAAATGCAACATCCCAGTGATGCTTCCCAGCTCCCTGTGAATGTGATGTGCTGTCACCTCCACTGAAGGACTCCCAGGCACAAACTGGATGGTGTTGCTATACAATTCTTAGAGATTTTACCCTTTCTTTGTTTTTTTTTTAATGATTTGAAAAAAAAAATAGGGGAAGAGAAAGGATTCTGAGAGAGGCAGTGTCCCTTTTCTAGAGCCTGATGGATAGAAAGAGATGCTGCTATTCAGGAAATTGAGATGGGAATAAGAGGAGGTTTCCATTCATCTTTGATCAGCCCATAATAAAATTTGCACTTGCTTAGGTCCTGCAAGCAAATAGCAGAGACCTAAAATGGAATCAGGCAAACCCCTTCATGTGCTGACACATCTCGGTGTGGCTGCTCAGAGGGGAGACAGTAAATGGGGAATGGGAGTAGAGAGGCATTATTTTAACATTCTCCATCTCTAGGGTTGAATATTCGTGCCTGTCCCTGCTCATTTGCCTCTAACAGAGTCTGTGGACAAGGAGAGAGATCATGAAGATTTACAGCTGTTTGAAGGGGAAAAAGAATCAGGGCAAAGGCAGAGAAGCCCTTGCTGTTCACACACTCCTGGGGACTATTTTTTTCTCTTTGTTTTGATTCTTTACTTAAGAGTTCATCAATGTTTAAATACACAGAGAGCCCTTTCTCATAGGACAACAGCAGCCGTGAAGAAAAAGAGGAAAAAAGCACTTTTATTTCAGATGTTATCTCCAAGCAGTGTATAAGATTTACACTGAGTCACTCAGTGGATTGTTGAAAGTGCTTCATTTAGCCCGTGCTCAAAACCATGCAGGCTTCAGCACAGCTTTAGCATGTCCTTGTCTCTCAGGGCAAGGACACTTAGCAATGCACACCTAAAAACACAAATAAAAATTAGGTAAAACCTTTGTGATTTGTTCACTTTCTTACATGAATTTTGGTAGCCACTAAGAACACACACATCCTTCTAATCCTAGGACATCAGGAAAGCTCATTGTTCTCTGAAGAAACAGCAAAGCTTTATGAAGCACTTACTTATCTACTTTTATTTATTTTATTACTTATTCCCAACCACCTATTTATCTCAGTTAGTTACATTATATTCACTCCAAGAGCATCAAAATGCCTCAGTCTTTAAAGTATTTATCCTGACTCTCTCTTCCTTACCATTAATATATTGCTTTTCTTATGCAAATAAAACGCTTTTCTGTCTTTGATAAGACGAGGGACCTGAGGTCATGATTTGAATTTCCACCTGTAGGTGAGTGGCCCAGGTTCACCTACAATGATGTGAAATTATTGCTTCATTTCATTTCCACCTTGCTGCAAATCTCCACTTGGCAAGGCAGACTGACAGAGCAGGTGTACTCCAGGACATTACTACCTCTAATTCCAATGGTAAGTAAAACTCCATGTAACCAGCCATTTTCATGTAACATGAATAGGAGGACTTTAGATAAGTGGTAAATAAATATCTCTGAATTTCTTCACTACATAAGCAAGTTAAGAAGCCTCTAACAGAGGTGAAAACAGAACAGACTCTAAAGCTTTTCTTTCACCTTGCACCTGGTTCATTTCATTGTGTTCTCATGCCAGCAACATAAGTGGACAGGTATGTCTGTCCATTTTAAAGCAGATGTTTCCCTTGTTTTTTTTTTTCTTCCTGGTTTTATGTTAGGAAAAAACCCTGAAACACATATTATCATCCTTTATTCAGCATTCAGGAGGAGGTATTTAACTTGCCTTAAAAAGGAGCAAATTTTGGATGAAAATGGGGGAAACATGAATCAAAAACTCAGGGAGTGGCTGTTTTCTTGGAAAGTTTGTCACAGTTTGTTCTGGGTTTCAAACAGAAGCTCAGGAAACAGAGATCCTGCAGAGATTGCAAAAGATGTTGGAAGTGCTCTGACATGGCAAAACCCAGGACAAGGCAGACACACACCCATGGCACAACAAAACCTCTTTTAAGCAATAAACCAGAACAGTAAATTTTCAGCATTTCTACTTCTACCCCCAGGCAAGGGAAACAATCTTCATTATACTGAAGAGTAAATAGAGGCAATCTCAGGGAGACCTTTTACAGAAGCAGCAGAAAAGTGTTGTGTAAAGCAGGGCTGGGATTCTGCGTTTTTGGGACCAGGGAGAAAGCTCGGTTCAGCAAGAAGGAAAGCAGCAATACCTTTATATGAGTTCTCCTGTTTCTGGGCTGCAGGGGAAGCTTTACCTCTCCTTCACCAAATGAGTCTGAAATCTCACAAAGGCCATCTTCAACTATGCCCCAGCAGAGAGCAGCTAAAGTGCAAGGCAGATATGGAACTGCTGGAGTGAATCCAGGGGAGACCATGGAGCTGGGTGGAGGCCTGGAGTCTCCCTCTTCTCTGTGGAAGAGCTGAAGGAAATCTGAAATTTTTCCACCTAGCACTGTATTCCCCACCTTCTCTTGGACTATATGTGGAAATGTGGACCATTAACAGAATACCATGTGTCAGAAGGGACCCAGCCGTCTCAGAATTCTGATAAAGGGCCTAATGAAGTACAAAGAGATGCGGCAAATGCAGAAATGCCATCCCTGAGTTATGAAGTCCCTGCAGTACAGCCCGCCTGCCTTTCAGCTCCTGAAATGTCCAGCTCCTTTCAGCTCCTGAAACGTCCTGATGTCCAGCAGCAGTGACACAGCCCAGGCACTCCAGCCCCCGACACACCAGTGTGGGGATTCCTTACCCTACTATTCATTGCATGAGAGCACAGACACAAAGACACATTCCCACCAGAGACCAGCCTTCCAAAGTGTCTGCCTGTGCAGATCCAGGAATGATCTGAGCCTCATCCCTGGTATTTTATTTCTAGTGTCTTTTCTGTAGCTCCTTCCTCTGTAGGTTAATGAAGACTTAAGCACTCCGTCTCAGCAGCACTGATGTAAAACGGCTGCTTATTGCCTGTTCCATCTCACTGACTTTTATTGTGATACTTAAACCAAAATGGTGAACTATTACACTTCATAGCCTGAAAATAAAAGCAGAATGTTAAAAAGCAGAGGCTATAACCTCTGATCCAGGCAAAATTGCTCTAAACATCTAAGGCACATAATCTTGAGACAACTCAGCTCCGTGGGGACAGGGAAAGGCATGGATTATCATCCACAGCATAGGAGGGACCTTATTTGTAATGCTAAAACTTTTATTCTTGCCATGCTTGAAGATAACAGGAGAAATTGTAGGAGAGGGTGTGAAACAGCTCAGCTCCATTGACTGCAGTGGAGCTAATCCAGTTTACACCAGTGGGAATTTAACCCATTTGCTAGAAGGCTTGAATAATCTACAGCAAATAGGAGATAACCGTTCTTTTCTTTGGACCACATTAGGAAGCCACTGAGGTGATGGCAGCCAATTCTCCCTGTTTCCAAAGGCCCACCTCTTCCGCAAATCATTACAACTACAAACACTGCATTTCCAATTCTGCACTTTACATGAGCCACTTGGGCAGTACAAAATCCATTTTTAGAGCCAGGAGGTCCTGGGGTCAGATCCACAGTGGCTTGGGCACAGGAATCAAATAGGAGAAGGGAGAGGGTTGGCTCTCAGACACATTTTCAACTTCCTGATCTTGGGGAAAGCCAGAGGCCAGTTGAAACTGGCTCAGCTTTAGAGGAGGGAAGGGACTGCTTTTTGCTGTAACCTCCCGTCTTACATGTCTACAAGAGTGCTCTGTTAATTTTGAAATAACATTGTTTTTAAGGGCCTACCTTAGATATACCCAAGTTAGCCAAGATGGATTTAAGTTCCGTATTCCAACACACTTCCCACCCAGGCAGTGGAAAAGCATTGTTGAACCAAAGCAGCCTGGCTGGACACCTTTGCTAACACAAATTTACCAAGTGGTTACACATTTCTTATGGAGAACCCCAGTGGGTAGAGGTGACACTACTCAAAATTTCTGATATTACACAGAGTGAAAATTCAACATGTTTAAGTTGCAAAGATGGAATAGCTTTGATCCAAAGCATATAAAATTGGTGTACTCTGACAGAAGGAACCTGTTCTTGTGGAACCTGTAGACACTTCAGAGCTTGTCTTTCTGCTTTTGGTTTCCTCCCTGGTGAATCTGAGCAGGTTGCTGAAAGCCCATACCTCTGAGGGAACTAGAAAAGGGAAAAGGCTTGTAAAATGATCTGCAAAATTAGACATGACAGCCATTCAGGAGGTCCCTGTTCCCCCAAAACAAGTCTACTAAAACAGGGAGGTGTTTGGGATTGGAGAAAAGTCCCAAAAACCTCTCCTGGACTGTGGCCAGGACCCTGGAGTAACAACAGAGAAGACTGCTCCCGTAGAAAACATTTTTGCAAGCAACCCTGGATTATTGGGACACTGGGAATTTATCCAGCACTAAGAAAAATAACAGAAATAAGATTTTTTAAGTGACTCACTGTTTGGAGAGTCTTTTGGGGTACACAAGTCAAGACACCTCAATCTGTTAAGGAACATAGGAGGGACCTGCCTTCTAAGAAGGAACAGATTTAAGGATAACAGATTTATATATCAGGTTTTTTAAAAGCTGCCTCAAAGTAGGAAATAAAAATAAAATTACATAAAATAGGTACTACCAAGGCAACCTACATCTACCAAGTCTATATCTGCTATTGAAAAATCTTTTTTAAGATCAGCAAAATCCAAAGCAATTCCCTCCTGTACACAGAAGATCTGAGGAAGTTCTTGCTAGAGGAAGCTGTAGGTGCAGAGGGCTTGAAACTGTTCAGAGAGGGGTTGGAAAATCTCTTGGACAAAAATACCCCTTGAGGTTTCTTAGAAATATATGTTCAACAATTTAAAAAAAGAACAAAATGTAATCAAGAAATTAATCTCTTTACTGTAGATAAAGGTAACATTTAAAGCTAAAGAAGCACCTGAGTCATCAGATCCTGAGAGTTCTGTGGGGAAATATCTCCATATGTCTGATCAGTTCTCTCATGCTCCCTTAAACTGCTATCCATCCACTTTAAAGAGATGATATAGGGTTAAGCAAGCCGTGGTCTTAATCAGTGCAGATGTTTTCCTATCCTAATGTTCGTATGTCTGAACACCTTCATGGAGGTAAGGATTTATAGAGCTCCTGATAAGTGTGAAGATGGCACTGGTCTGCACCTGGTAATTTCTTTCTAGACTTTGCAATGATCACAGGTCTTTTCTGCTTTAAAAAGAAGCAAGATTTTAAGAGACTCAGTCCATCAACTTGGCCCCTCAAATGCAGGAAAAAAAAAAAAAAAGGCTTTGGAAATACCTAAAAATAGATGCCATTAAGGAAATAAAGCAGTTTGATATAAAGCAGTAGCAGCTTTACCTCTATGAAACTGCAAAGCCAAGAGAAATCTAACTAATGCATCATAGCTCTGTAGCTCCCATTCCCAGGAACTGATCACCCCCAAATCTTCACAGCATCCCCAGGGGACAGTGGAGCACTATTATGTCCTTTTTCAGAACCAGGGGAGCGAAGCACAAGTAGAATAAACCATTTACCCAAGGTCCCACAGGAAGCCTGCAGTGCACTGCAGCATTAAAACTGAGACTCCTTATTCCTGGACAAACCCTGGTGCCCTGAGGCCAGCCAGGCTCTCAGCAGCAGAGTCCAGCTCAGCCCTGGCTGAACTGCTTGGCTTCCCCCTCCTCGGAGGCATCCCCGGCTGCGCCGAGAGTATTGTGACCTGCTGCCTCTCCAGCCACGGCTCAAAGCCAAGGGAATTCAGTTCCCCTCTTGAAATCCACTCTCTCTCTCATGATAATGAGCACTTTAATCCATCAGGAAAATGCAGAGCTTCTTGGCGCCGCTTTTTATTCCTGATCTGTGTTTTCTCTCTCTCTCTTTTAGGTTAATTTATCTGATTACATGCAATGCACTGCGGCCGTGTTAAGGTACCAGTCGAGTTTCCACTTGGAGGCTTGGAGGAAAGATTACCATTAAAACGTGACTTCCATCCACTCAGCTGAAATTACTATTGATTGCCAAAGAAAAATATTTGTGCTGTGAAGCTGGGAGCTATGATGTTGAACCGTATTAACATAATGTTAGCATAGCTACGGGTGTTTAGTGGCACGCAATCAGATTTGAAATGAACGTTGATTATAGATTGAGATTAATGTTCACATATTCATAGGAACACAATGAAAAGAGCAATTTCCTTTCTACTACAGATCAATGGTTTCCCCATTCAATTATACAGCTGTAATAATTGCATTATGCGGAAATATTTCTTAATGGCTTATTTCATTCTTTCTCTTTGCCTGTGTGTGTGTGTGTGAGAGAGAGTATGTGTGTGTGAGACAGACAGAAAGCTCTTGTGGACTTCTACTCACGCATGCATGTGTGATATCTTTTGTTGGTGGCACTAGCCAAAGCCTGGATCCAATGCAAAATACTTTAATTACTAGTGCAAATGCATAATCTTTGGCTGAGCTAATAATCTCTTGGCGTTTTCCCACTATTCTCTTCATTCCACAACAAAGCCCTCAGATTCTTCTGCTTGTTTAAGGTTTTAACAGCTGGATCCCTCTGCACAGCAGAGATGATCTGTGTGGCTCTGAATCTCCAGTGTTGCCCCAAACAGCACCAGCACAGCCAGAGACACCTTGCTGGGTTCATACTGCTGTGTCCCACTGGTTCAGCACTAATTGAAGCTGGAGTTTTGGGAGCATTGCAGTCTGGGACAGCTGACACCCCTTGTTTTCTTATTGCTGTCCATCCACTCATAGCAGAAGCAAAAGAGTAGTTAAGCAAAATAATTTCCTATGAGCTTCCAACTTCATCCTTATCACTCAAGGATTTGGATTCAAACAAAAAATGAGGCCTTTAATAGTGAAAGCATATCTGCAGAAACAGGAAACAACTACTAGAAATCCTATTTTATTTTACAATCATGGCAAGACAGGAGAGCTTCTGAAGGGAATTCTGTTAACGAATGGAGATTAACCTCAGAAGCACCTAAGGGATGAGGGCAGAAGAACCTTCTCTCTATTTTAGTGCAATGCTGTTTGAGGGGGCTTTTTTCTCATTCTCATCAGAAATAAAAGTTCCCATTTATTCTCTTTTTTAGATAAAACATATTAGCTCAGATGTACTCTCCTTCTAGGAAGGGACCACCATTACTTTCCTAGTTTGGTGACTGAGCAGCCTAGAGGAGAAGAATACATCTCACAAGAGAACAGATGCGCATTCCTGGAGGGGTTAATATGGTGGTGTGAAAGAAGTTTTGCACAGGAAAAAGCCACACTCCTCAGAGAGAGTCAAGCTGGAAGAAAAGGAAAGAATAATATCAGGAGCTGATGGAGCAGCTTACAGTATGTTACAGGGCTCAGCTTTAGGGGATGTCCTGTTGTTGAACCTTTTGGCTTCAGATGATTTGAAAACCTCCCTGTAGAGATGTTTTGCCAGACAGCAGTGCTGCCTGCAAGGCATGTGCAGAAGCACATTCTCCAAGCCACCTCTCAGCAGAAGCCTGCAGCATTTCCAAGCTCTGTATCAGACACATTACCATGTTGCTTGCAATGGTCAAAATTAAAAGGACAATAAAAAAATTCCCAAGGCATACTTGAGCAGCACATTTCAGAGGTTGTTCAACTTCAAGGCTGAGGGTGTTCTGGTTGTACACCATTTCTGCTGACTCTGCTCTTGACATTACCAGGAGTTTTTAGAAGTTGTACCCACTTGTCATGTGAGACCTGCACCACGTATTTAAATGGTCTTGACTTCCCTAGGAGAGTTCATTCTCTTTTCTTCAGAAAAAGGTTTCCAACAACACAGTATAAAGCTACTCCTCAGGATGGTATGGCTTATTACATTTTCCTTACTTACACGGCAAAGTCACTGAGGTAAAGAGTTAATTTTTGCGGATTTTTTTTTCCTTATTATTTTGTCCCCAGAGCTCCCAGAAAAAAAGGCATCCACATTTTGGTATATGTTACATTTCACTCTACATTGTAGGAGAGCAACACAAACTGTGGGCAGCTCATGAGCAGGATTCAAAGACAGATGTCTAACCAATTTTAGTTGCTTTTGAAGAAAACTCCACCTCAACTTGATACGTGGAAGGAATTACTAGACAGGGCTTCCAAGAACTGCAGAGTCACTATTCCCCTTGTGATGCTGAGTCATCAGACAGTAACAAGAGAGTGAGAATGAGGCAACATGAGCCACTCAATCAGCATTTAACTGCCCCCCTTTTCCCCCCTTCCTCAAAGTTTCACATCTCTGTTCACTTGCCTCAGTTATTCAGAAGTCACATGGAGGGACAGGCACGTTTCAGCTCTCACGGGCGATTTTGCTTCCCAGACAACAGGGTTTCCAAAAACTTGGTACATTTGAAGCGTCTTGCCTGGAGGAGAAATACTTTAATAAAAGCAATGATTACTTCCATCTAAGTATATGGGCTTTTGGGAAGTGCAGTAAGAAGAGTTAAAAGAATGGAGAATGTGGAGAAAACAAAATAAGTTTGATAAATCCCAGTGAACAGAACACAGAATTCAAAGGCTATGATGTTTAAGATTTTGAAATCTTAGCAGTTTCCAGTGCATATTTCTGAGATCTGTAGGGGAACTTTATTTTCAGAAAAGAGGTTTTAGTTTTCCAACTTTTCATTTAACAGAATAACAAATTTTTATGTCTGTTCTGAAGGACTGGGTTATTATTCTGTGTTTCAGTCACTCCCAACAACATAGTTCAGTCTCTCCTGGGTGAAATTCACTTGAAAAATTGCAAATACTTATGTTTGTCTGCTGCTGTAGTGTACCACGAGTGTTCAAGGCAGATATTCTTCAGCATTCCTTAAGAAGAAAATTATTATGTAAATTATTTGATCACAAAGGCAGCAAAAGCTGAAGAGCCTAATATGCCTTTACGAAAAAATTGCTGAAGAGAATCACAATACAGACAACAGAGGAGAGAAAAGGTGAGCATTTAAAAATCTTCCATTTAAAAATTTAAAAATCTGTCCCAGACTTCCCTTGGAAGGTCTCTGGATCTCCTTAGAAACCTACAGAGGGTTTCATCTCACCTGACTCCAGACAACCCTAGTGTGGGCAATGGTGTGATCCAGTCATCCATGATTCATTTATGGCTGAGTCAATGGAGAGAAGTAGGGATTTGTAAATCATGATTAATGACCAATTTTTGTCAAGCACATCAAGACAAATGAATTGTTCTTCAGAACTGTTAACTGTTCACCATAGTCTGTAGGAGAACTTACACAGCTGACTCATAAGGAGGTGTTTAGACATTTCTACTTTATATATCTGCAGTGAACATTTGGAAAGGTGAATCTCAACTTTTCCTAAATAACACAAAAAATAGAAAATTCTGGGTATTTGTATCAGCACAGATGACAGGAACATTTTTTTCTTATCAAAAAATGTCAGAATGTTTAAAATTATAACCACAGTTAGTAGCTGAATAGCATTTCTTTCTTCTCTTCAGCAAAAAGTAAGGAAGCAGAATCTGCTAGAGGCTTGTTCAACCACGAGTTAATCTGAAATCACATCTTACTAGGTGGGAAACACAAAGAAATGCTTTATTCACCGGCTTATTTTCTACAGATTTTCTGAGTAGCCTGTAATTCGGCCTAACACTTTGCCTTGTAAATGTAGAAGCACATGGCATGACCTTCTACTCCTAATGGCCTTCAAGAAGCTGAAGTTGGATTATTTGGGGTCATGGGTAGCAACTAAGAAGTCATAGGTCAAATTTAAAACCATATTAGGTCTCTAGAAAAAATAACCTTTCCAATAACTTATGGCATGACCTCTAGCTCTGGTAAGTCTGTAAGGGGCTCTTGTCCTCCATTCACACATTCATGCATTCAAAATCTTCTCCTCAAATACGAAGAAAAAGTTCTTCTACCTTGACTGCTAGGGTAGAATGATTCTTTTTTTTCCCTCTTCTTAAGGATAATTGTGGTTTTAGAAACACTCTTTATATTAAATACTCTGCCAGGAAAGCTGATTTTAATCATATGCATGAGTTCCACCAGTGCTGTTCCACAGAGTCCAACAGAAATATCATACAAGATCAAATAAGTAGATTTTCCCCTTTTGGGGACAGATAGACTTTTAAGAGAGGCATTGATATCCAATAGGTGCCTTAATTTATGACATGTTTAATTTTGTGCATGACTACTACAGATGCCTTTGTAGACGAGTGAAAATCCATGTTTTAATATTCTGTACTCTCAGGCTTTGTTCATTGTTAGATTCTGGCTTGTGCAGGTGCACAAGTGCTCATGACTGCTCAGAGCAGCACCACTACAGTGAAAATTAAGATTCAATTATCAGTGAGGGAGGCAGAAGGGCCAAAAGGTCTGGAGATACACTGGAACCCAATTTGTGTCTATTTACTTACCCTGGAGCAAATTTCTCAGCAAACTAGAACTGCCTTCACTGGGACAACTTCCTCAAACAAACAGTGATGAAGTTTCTTTCTGCCCAGTGGCTCAGTCCTTTCAGGAAATAACATGGCTTTGTTCTCTACAGCACCACAAGCAGAGCTTGGCCCATGCCAACTGCATTAGAATTTACAAAAGGAACAAAAAGAAAGGACAAAATGAAAGTGGAAGGAGTTTGAACAAAAGTACTCAAAAAAAAAAGCCTTTGTATTGTCTAACACTGTTACAGAGACAAATATAGTTTGTCATGTCTCTGTAACACCAATATATTTCCAGAGCAGTAATATGTGATATCAGATATTAATATTTTAATAGTAGTTCAAAGAACAACTAAAATATCTACCAGTGTCCATAGATGTTAACTGTCAGAAAATAACTCATTTTACAACTTGAGATTCTCCTAGCTTAAACTGGGAAGCTGATGGGAGAATTGTAATTCTCAGTTGTATGTAATACTTTGCATACTTTTAGGAGACCACCAAGCAAAACTTGTGAATCTATGTCTTGTGAAAGTTGAGTTATTTTCAAAAGGAGTGTAAACACAGCATGTTTGAGGAAGTGAATCTCTATTTGCATCAAAGGCAAAGAATTTTTTGTTTGAGAGGAAGAAATATATAATTGTCTCTGTTTTTTTGAGGTACATCTAAAAATGGTGCTAGGAGCTGCATCTGCTGAGGAAGCTTGAGGAAATTTGTCTTCTGAACTCCTGGCTGGAGCTGAATTTCATCTTTCAGACTCATTGCTAAAGCATGTTGAAACATTTGTCTCTCCCATGGGTTAACAGAAGCCTATAAATTTGAGAACTTGGTGGATATCACACTGGATTCATTACTGAACCCCTGTTAACTAGAATGCCTTGTGTAGGGACGTCCATGAGGTATATATTTCCATATATATAGATAAAATATATCTATATTTTTCTCTTTAATGTTTCTTAACTTTCTATTTTACAGTCGTTACCCTGCAAATTACATGCTAGATGGAAAATTTGGAAAATTGTAGCCTGTTTGTAAGGATGTGTGTGCTGTAGCACGCTCTGCTAACGTAGCTCAAAGCTCTGCTGTTCCTCCTTTGCACTGAAATCCTCTGCCCCTTAGTCTGGGTATCCAAAGCCTCAGTGTCAGCTCTTTTTGTGTTATGCTGATAAAACAAATCCACAGCTTTCTTGTACCCACAATAAGAAAAAAGCCAGGTTCCTTTTCTGGGTGTGTTTTTCCACCAAGCTCTGCTAGTTTCCCTCTCAAGTGGAAGAATACAATCAGGAACTCCCCAGCATTGTCCTGACTGAAGGAAACCTACCTCTGCCTGTGGCTCAGAGCAGGGAAAGGATGGGGCAAGCACAGTTGGACAAGTCTGTGGGACTACTACAGTGCTTAGGGGTAAGAGCAGGTGGTTTTGGGAGGTGCATGATTTGGAAAAGCCATGCTGGACAGTGTTTTGCAGGAAATCCCAAGCCTACACCCAGATGAAGACAGAGTATGGCTTTTTACTGCCATTTTTGCATTCCAAGAATGAGGAACAGAGCCCTGTTGGGAAAGAGGATGAAAAATTCAAGTAAGAGACTTTACATGAGGCTGAAGCTTTCATCATCACTGGTTAGCATTACAAAAAAGCAGCCCTTGTGCTGGGTAGTACCTTGTAACTGGAAGGGCTTATAAGTCACGCCACATTGAAATACACAAACACTTTTCACCTCAGCTCAGTAAATTCTTGGCATCAATCACAACCACCTCCTTCTTCACCTGAAGTGGTTTACACAAAACTGCCCATAATTCACTCTTTCTGAGGTTCACTGGCTCAACGAACCAAATCAAACCATCCCTGCAGGTTGCAGCAGGCTCGCTGCTCCTCCCCTCCCCTCACCACAGGCAGCAGGAGGGGAGTAGAACAGGGCTTGCAGTGCACCCTATCTGTGTGAACTGGCCTCACTCTTCATTTCGTATGTCAAATTCCAGATTCACCCTCTTCCCTTTGCCCGGCAGCATCCCTCCTGGCTAGGTCAAAGCTGTGCCAGATGTTGCTTTGTCTCTCTATAGCAGTATTGCTGCTGCCCTCCACGTGCAGATGTTGGGGTCAGAATTGCCAGCGTCAAATTTCTTTCAATGTTTTATTTTCCCCCCATACAGTCTCTCCTATCTCCCCCATCCAGTATGCAGTTACCCAAACTCATGCTGAGTCC
This sequence comes from Tichodroma muraria, assembly GCA_013390105.1. Taxonomy (NCBI): domain Eukaryota; kingdom Metazoa; phylum Chordata; class Aves; order Passeriformes; family Sittidae; genus Tichodroma; species Tichodroma muraria. Next base: position 395,527 of record WAAG01079623.1, read on the forward strand.
TCAGGATCCATGGATCAAAGAGAATGCCATGAGTACAGATTGCTGTGCTAGCAAAGGCTTCTGCAGTGTTCAGCTTCTTGCTGCAGTGGCCAGGTCCTCTTACTCCGGAAATTTCATCTTCCAGTTGCAAAAGACAGGAATTGGAAAGCTCCAGAGCCTCCTTATCTACCAGAGATGTAAAGGAGAACGAGTGCTGTGACTGTCTCTTGATACCTTCTAGTGCTAGGCCAAGGATTTCTTAGAGCAAAGCATCACAGCAGAGCACTGAGTTGTAATATGAGGGGCTATTGAGGAGCAAGAGGATATTCTACTTTCCCTCCTTCCTTCCTTCCTTCCTTCCTGGGGATTCCTGGCAGTTAAGCTGAGCTTGAAAACATGGAAAGATCAGGAAGCTATTTGAGTGGATGAGAACTCTGGCACGTACACTTCAGTCTGGTGAACATCTTAGTGAGTGCTTTGCAGTGTGGGAGGTTCCGTGCTGAGATCAACAAGTCTTCCAGCCCTTAGTGCTATTCTGGCTCAAATGGAAGCCCCCATCTGTTATTATCCTCAAGAATCTCCCTACATAGCAGGATCATCCTTGGATGTGAAGCTACAGCTGATCAGATGTTACTGGCTCCTCTTCAGTAGGTGGAAAACAAGAGGCTTCCTGAGTGTGGAAAACTCCTTCCTGAAAACTGCATCACTGTCTCAAGGGTGGGAAGCCAAAAAATAAAAATAAAAAAAAAAAGAAGGCAAAGAGCAAATAGATCAGTCTCTACTGCACCTGAAGACCAGCCTTGGTTTACAAGTGAAAATGAGATTTATGTTATCAGCCTGCTCCTTTAATGATCATTTGCTGACAATGCAAACCCATCATTTAATGGAGTATGACTGGCAATCCCCCCTGAAGAAAGAGCTCTGATTGGAAAAGCAGAGTTTGATTCAGGTCAGGCTTGAGGTATGCACCCAAAATACTGAAGGCATTGAGAAGAGGATCAGCACAGAGAGAGGCACTTGCTGCAAGTAATTTAATCAATTAATTTAGCCTATTTCTTTTTCTCCTTGCTTGCAAAATGTTCACAGCCTGATTACAATTTCTCCAAATTTATTTCTTATTCAAATTTACTCAATGGTATCTTTTGCACTTTTAAAAATAAATAATATTGACTGATTACAAACAATTCTCTGTGAGGACATGCTGTTCAGTATGCAAAATATGGTCTGATTTAGCTAATGACTTGGTCACATGGATTACACAGCATCATTTCTCTGTGAGTGACAGCTATAGATCTTGCAAGTCAGGAAGAAAATCAGAATTTGTCAGCAGTACAGACACCAAGGAATAGAATCTGATGAACAGGTTAAGGGAGTTAGAAACTTGGAGCATCCTAGAGGAAAAAACAGCCTTCCTGAGATTTGCTGGCTGTATGTAGAGTTTATATTTAACTTTCTTTCCTTCCCTATCTAAGACTGTGGTCTACAGCAAAGAGACAGAAAGGCCCTTCAATCTTCATCTATCTTAACTGGTTCCAAATCTTTCGAAGATGCAGAATGGAAACTGAGGGCAAGAGAAGGAGCATACAGGATACAGACAAATCTTGGATTTACCTTTTTGCTGTCCAACCAGCATGTTCTCAGCTACAGTGGAAAGGATCCTCTTTGCTGTTACTACAAGCCAACAGCAAAATTTCTGCAGCCTGGTGGAAACAAAACCACAAGAATTGTGACTAAAGGATAGATTAAGTGTCATCTCAGTGCTTGTTCTGAGCTGAGGAATTTTACACCAACACCATTCCCCCAGGTACTTGAAGTTTGTCTCTAGTTCAAAAAGCATGGATAACTGGAGGTCACGGCAGGCACAGAGAGCTCCTTCTCCACAGTGCATGGAAAAGTGCAGCTGCTGATTCCCCAGTGCCAGAGACTGCTATGAATGGGTTAAATCACCACTGCTCAGGAAAGACATCCACTGAATTAATGGCACTTTGTGGTCAAACCATGGCCCAGACAATCTCCCAAGCTTCCTTACAGTTTCTTTCCTTGCGACTGGTCACTACGTAAGAAAAGAGATCCCCAAATCCTCCTTGCCCAGGTCCTGGCCAAAACCCAATTTATTCCAGGCTTCCATCTCCTGAGACTCTTCCAAAAAGAGGATTACCCAAGAGACTTTTGAATGCAGCCACCTCATTTACCTGGTTCCGTGCAAGTGGAAGTCAATTCCCTCAAATTTGCATGGCACGACACTGGGAAAAGGTGTGAGTGCAGAGCATGCAAATCAAACTGCTGCCTAAGCCAAGTCTGCAGTGTCATTTCATCTCATGCAGCATCACCAAGGCCTAAGCAGGGGCTGGTCCAGCCTAATCTGAAATACAGGACCAGAATTAGACTGAAATATGGGAAAAGTGTGGAAGAGCAGCCCTGAGGGGCCCTGCAGAGCTGTGCGGGACAGGCTGCACAGCCCCGCCTGCACAGGGCAGCCTCTGGGGCCTCCTGCTCACTGCAGGGCTCTTCTGGAGCTTTGCATTAAAGCCAAATTTAGCTACACAAACCATATGATGGTGTCACATGGCAAAAAGCTCAGAGGCTGTGAATCCATAGTGTTATTACCAGGACAGGGGTGTTTCAAAGCAGCTGTTAAGGTGTAGGAGGGTGCACAGGCACGGAAATCCGAGTACAATTCTGAATGGTAAGAAACATTCTCTTTTAAAAATGCACCTCCCACCCCAATTTTTTTTGCAATTTCGCCCTGTTGTCACATTCTACTTCTTCCACTACTTTCACCTTCCAAAGAAAGCAAACATGTCCCACTTCCAGCAAAATGCTTATTCAGTGCCCATCTTCCCAGTGTTAATGGCTTTCTCAGATGGGAGATGTTGTGCTAGGAAGGAACCAAATGAAAAAAAAAAAAAAACAAACAAAAAACAATTAATGGGCAGGATTCATTGTTTTTTACATGCCTTAATGTCTGACTTTCCAGATTGGCAGCACCATAGAAAACCCAAGACTTGGATAAAAAGCAGAGCATATGGTGAATGTGGGGGGCAAATGTTGAAGCTGTAATTCAGGTAAGTGAGAGCTGAGAGGGTTTTTTTCCTTCTTTTCTCTTTTTTTTTTTTTTTTTTTGACTTTTTCAGTGAACACACATTATCAAGTCCATATTAAAGAGAATTTCTGGGCCAATGCTTTCCAGCCTTGACTCTCAGATTAGTAGCTGTTTTTTAAATACTACTTTAGAATGTCTTAGCTATTTATGAGACCTCAATGTTTCCCTTGTGGGCTAAACTGAAACCTAGTTTGATTAATAATATTTATTTTTATTTTAGTATTTCCAACTATGTATTGGCCAAAGGAATAAAAAACAAACAAAGTAACCATCAATTCACCCTTTTGTCATTTACAATGATTCTTTTGCTATCTAATTATATTTTCTTAATTAATCTCTCTACATATTAGCTGTTCTTTATTAAAGGTAAGTTTGCAGAGGACTAAACCATACAATAGAACCATGTTATATTGAATATCACAGTAAAATCTCAATAAGCACAAGTGTTTTCCTTTGTTTTAGAAATCAATGGATATTTAATTAACATGGGGTAAGAACTCCTGCAGTTAGAAGAATCCCTTCAGATTAAACAAAATCATTATTGCAGGTTAAATGAGAACACAGATACTTCTGAATAATTTCAAAGTTTTCTATAAACAAGGATGAATTGAAATGCTCTCTTCTCTTCCAACATGGTGCGAAAATTGGTGCTTTATCTCCAACATCCTCCTAACCCGGGCACTCAGACATCCACTCAATAAAAAGGCAGAGGACTGCTCAGAGGTTGAAGGAATGCAAATTCATGCCATTTCCTGAAGAATTAGGCAATTCTTCCTGGCAATAGCTGGTAGTTACCAGAGGCTGTGTTTGTTGAAGTTTGAAACACCCAAGTGAGTATTAAGCACTCTTCCTACGAGCACTGAGTGAACTCTGACACACTAAAAATCCTTAAGAATTTTCCAAATTTTCACTCCTTCAGGGTGCTTAACTTCATTTTATGTTGTCCAGCCTGTCTGTCCATCCAGCCCTTGATCCTGGGAACCCTTCTGGTGAAGACATGACCCTCCAAGAGGGACTGCTGAAGTCACTTAAAGGATGTCACACAAACAGATATTCCATGGCAGCTTGGTGCCTACGACTGACACTTTGTTGATAAGCCTTGTTTTTAATTTCTCTGGTTTTCACCCCAAGGAAATCTAAGAATATTTTCACACATGCAGCGTTTCCAAGAAAATGTTAAGGCAGTATCAAATATTTGGGAGAGGGATTAAGGAAGATTTCTAAGACAAGCCAGTAGAAAGAACGATGAGAAAAAGAGTGTTGAGAGAAGGAATATTTCTGGGAATTCTAGAAATTTCCATTGTTGCTATCAGTGCATGGCCTACACTGTTACACTTGTGTGTTAAATAAAGGCGGTGCATTAAATAAAGGCACTTTTCAGGTAAAAGTAATGCATGTCCTTTGTTTTGGTGCTCTGAATTCTTCAGCATAGCAGGAGTAGATATACCCAGAGGAGTTGTGAGTGCATCCTTCCTGAAAATGTTCCAGGATAGGTTGGACAGGCCTTGGAGCAATCTGGTTTAGTGGAAGATGTCCTTACCCATGGCAGGGGTTTGGAATGAGATGATCTTTAAGGTCCCTTTCAACCCAAACCATTCAATAGTTCTATGATTTTTTGGAGAGAAGAAAAGAATCCTTTCCTTCATGGGCTACAAAGAGCATTTATACAATAAAAAGAAAAAAAAGACTTTTTTTTTATTATTTTGATTTATTAATTATAAATGGTGAATATAGGATGGTGATGATTTTGGGGAGGAAAAACGTTTAAGTTCCCCTTTCTTCCCTCTCCAAGCTGCCTGAGATGACAGCATCTCCTCTCCCCAGTGCTCTGTGCTGTCAGGGAGGGCTGGGCATCCAGCATCCTTAACCACTGCTCCAGAGAGGGGTGGGGAGGAGGGCTTGGGGGTAACAGCATAAGGAAAGAGCAGAGCTGGCATGGATGGAGGGCATGGTTTGTGCCAGGACTGAGGGCTGCACATGTCAGTCCTGCACCCACGCTGCACAAGAGCAAACCCGAGATTATGGACGGGCCGTGGGGTTCAGTGCCTGGTTAAGGACTTTATCAGAGAGCAAACTGCAGATTAACCTCCTGGGCACCCCCTCATCAGGACTGTGCTCGTGCACCATCTATTCCCAGGGCAGGGTGGGATGGGGAGGAGGGGAGCCGGGCCAATCTCGCCACACGCCGCTCTGTGTCCTGCTGGAAGTTTTGTTTTGCTTTCTTCACTGGCTTCTAGGGTAAGAATTCTTGGAGTCCTCATTTATTGCCAAGCAGAACCACTGTGTGACTGTGGAAATACCTGTCGCCTAATTAAATCGTCTAGAGAGGAATTTTGGAAAGCGCTTCTAATTCAGGAGCTTAATTTAGGCTGGGCCTGTGCACTGCAGCTTTCTGTCTTATTATTAGATGGAATTTTAATCACTGCAGATCTCCCCCCACCTCCAGCATTTTTTTCCTCTCTCCCCATCTCCTAACAACCTGATTCTGGCACAATTCCCTTCCCCTTTAACCCTCCTGAGCTAAAAATAATATCCTCTTGGAACTAGCCAAAAAGAAAAAAAAATGGGGAAGGGGGAAAATAAAGGAGCAAGAAAGCACTGAACCAGAGGTGTTTAATTAGCAGGAGTGAAGATGGGTTCAGCAATAATTTTACAGCAGCCTCTCTAGAGACAGAGCATCACACTCTGAGACAAACCCAGCTCACAGGTCCCAGAGGAAGGAAGGTGGTTCCTCACAGGGCACCTTAAGCCTGTAACAACTGCAAGATGCAGCGCCCATGTGCCTGGATTAAAACAAGAAAAAGATCTCGTGGTGAGTGCAAGGATGCTATAAACTAATGGCCTTAGGTAAATGTTTCAGTCTGGCCAATTGCTCCATGCACTGCTGTTCTCCTGCACTTAAATTGTAGCTTTTCACGTAAGTGCTCAGAAAAGGAGACACTGGGCACAGGAGGCATGGAAAGAGCGTGGTGTGGGCAGAGATGATGCCCACACAGTCACAGAGCTGCCAGATGTCTGAAGCCAAGACCTCAAGCAAGTCCCTGCCTCAGAGTGGATCAAGTGCCATGACCACACCTTTAAAATACATTAAAACACTCAGATGGGAAGCATTAAATATGGTTAAAACAAGTAGGCAGGCTCTTTCAGGCAGTGGCTGTACGAGTGCCCAAGCCCAGAGTTACCAGCCTCTGATCCTGACATCCATGAAATCCTCACAGGGAAAAATCCTGGATGGCTCCATGGCCAGCTGAGCACGGGACAGGCTGTGTAGGGAGGGAGAGTTTTGTCATGTCCTGTCGCTCTGGGACACAAACAGCACGACATGGACGACAGCTCGTTCCAAGACAAAAAAGACTTAATTTCTGCCTCCATCTCCTTATATACAAAATCCATGGGCCAGTGTCATTGGAGGATGACAGTGCCACCTTTCCAATGCCATTGGTCAACCCAACAGTCCATCAGCTTTCTCCTCCTCCATAAAAGAATGTAAACAATAAGTTATTCACACAAAGTGTGTGAGAAAGTTCTGGAGAAAAATGCAAACACAGAAGGCTTTTAGAAAACTTGTAAAATTCAGGGCAACAATGTCCAGCTACCCTGCACCTATGGTGCTGCAGCTACCACCAGGCACTGACCTTTCCCAGGATGCTCATTTTCCTTACTGCAATCAGGTTTCATGAGGATTACAGGAAAAGTCAGGAAATTTGTCTTGCTTAATCAAGTCTCTATGTCATAAGTGTAACACACAAGTAGCTCTGCTCTAGGAGTAAGTTTTAGACCCGGCCTGTGTGTGTGGATGTGGTGGGGTGTGTGGTGTAACTACACACCTGTGTGTGGTGTAACTGCATTAAAGAGGTTTTGCTCAAGTAGTTTGTGCTGCAGCTGATTTTCCCTGATTCCTGTGTGTTGAATCAGCTTTGGGCATCTGCCCCTGCTCCTGCTGGAGTGCCCTGCAGGCACACAACTCTGTGCTCCTGGGCCATAGGGGAGGAAAAGCTGATCTACTCCAAGGATTGAAATCTGAGATTCTCTGTCTGGATGAAGCTCAGAAACCCCTCTCTATCTCAGCAGTTGGATTTAGTCTGAATCATCTCCTAGGAGTCTCTTCCTGCTACAGAGAGAATTTCTAATCCCACCTGGGATTAAATTTGTAGGCCAAGGCATCACAACATCAATATTGATTTTAAACTCAGCGAGAGCAATAGAAGCCACAGGAAAGAGAACAGGATAATGCATTGATCTATCACCTTTTCAAGGCAGCGGCACCTGGAAATATATATACATCTATGTGTGTCTATACCTATAGAGAAATATATCTATATTTAATATACATAATACATAATATATTGTGTGTTATATATAATATATAACTGGATTTATGCCTTCTTCACCTCTGCTTCTGCCCAAGGCACACTGGACATGAGGTGAAATGACCAGCTGACACCTGACCTAGGCAGTGAAGTTCTCCCAGTCTGGCCTGGAATCTGGAAACACATTTACCAGCTTGAGCATATATAGGTTACACCAGTACAACTGGGAGTAAGAACTCTGTCTGGTTAAAGATGTTGATTTGCACCCCCAAACTGAAGCACTTTGATTTTGTAAATTTCCATTCTTGTATACATATAGATATATACACACACACAAAACCTCTAAACTTTTGATGTAACTTTGAATTGCCATTTCCTGGTCAGCTGTATTTACCAGGCTGTATTTCCTGCCAGAACCATTAAGAATCAATCATTCATTGTTTCATTAGTGCTGAAATGACTTTCTAATTGACTTTGTAATTGTAGTTAAAAGCAACTTTTGCCTAAGCTCCAAGAAGTCCTGCCTTTCATCTGCTGTCACTGGAACTCAGTGGAGATGCCTTCAGTAGAACGGTATCAGAAAAATCACTCGTTTATAGGTTATTGCTTTATCTTGTATTCAGTTTGATTTTACTTTTTTATTCCAGGGTCTGATAACAACTTGATGTTTCTGCATTATGGGATATCTGTCTGATTATTAACTAGCCAGGAGCTAAAACACCACACAGTGACTCAAGAAATACACCACGGGCAGCAGAGCTTCCAAAATGTTCTTGACACTTTCGAAGTCTTGGCAACACTTTTTAAATGGCCTCTGGTTTTCAACCATTTTGCGAAGACAGATTTTTTTATAATTAAACTTTATGCGCATTTCCCCTGGGCTGATTCTTTGGTGAGCCCTTGATGCAAAGGCCCTTAGGCTCAGCAGGGCAGGGCCAGGCTCTCGGGAGGAGAGGCACTGAGTGTGTTCAAGCTGAGTAACAGCACCAGCTCCTCCCATCATCCAGATGGAACATCCGGGGAGCCCTTTCTGCACAGAGGGGCAGGAAAGGGAAGCACGAGGGAATGCTGCTTCCCCCTGCCAAAGATAGAAGGCAGAGTTCTCCCCTGCTTTTGGCTCAGGAACAGGAGGGGCATTTCCCCATACACTTCCCCTTATGTTGGCCCTACCAGCATGGAAGGCAACAGGCTACAAAACCACAGAGGAAACAAATCTACAATGAGAACAGCCACACTGCTAAAAATGCCAGAGGGAAGCAGTTTTGGCTAGGAGGCAATGCCTGGGGTGATGGGGGCCAAAGCTGATTTATTAAAAACCATGCTGAGGCCTTATGGGGCTGTTTCATGGAGACTCTGGCAGCCAGTAATGAATCCTTTCAAAAGGATCCACGTCTCCATCACTGCCTTGGAGAGAGATTCAGGGGACTGAATTAACCCCAGCTAATCTCTAGTGCTCAGAAAAGTCCCCTCACTGAGGTCATTGTTGCTATTACGAGATTATAGTAAAATAAATACACTTGATTGGTTTAAATGCGTCACATTTTCAGCTAGTTTTGATAAAAATTTCACTGCACTATGCTAAGGCCAGCTGCAATTCCCAAGTCGTTATCTTGCCTTTCCAAAAAATTCTGTTGAATGCCAGAGCAGAAATCAGCCTGGTGATTGGCCCAGTGATAGTACCCAAGACATCACCTTCTAACAGCATTATTGCTTTATTTATGGTGAATGGGTTAGATCTCAAGAACTGTTCCATGCAGGAGCAGCATTTATAGAGCCAAGTTCTCCATAGACCTGAGAGAGCTTCTCCTGGTTTGCTCCAGAATGAGAGGAAGCTCAGATCCTGGCACATAGTCCCTGCTCTCCTCCTGTAGAGCAGCTCATGCTTCACAGCTCTGAAAGCTGAGCTGTTCACCACAGAGTTCTCTGGATCCCATCACAGCTGCAGGTAATAGCTTCTGTGCCCAGGCCAAGGGATGCTTTTCTTCCATTTGTCCCATCAGCACCATCACAGCCCTGTAGAAATCCTTCCCTGTGGAAATCCTTCCATCAAGCTGTGCCCAGTGGAGCTGGGAGCAGCTCCACTGCAGAGTGGAGCAGTGGGTGCTCAAGGGGAGGCAGAAAGGAGGGGCAGCCCAGCTTGTCCCTGACCCACTCCACCCAGGCACGAGGGACAGCTTCCTACCTACCACTGCCACTGAGCCTGAGAGGGAGACCAAAAATGTATGGCTGCTGACTTTGAAAGCAGAGGCAAAGGTAAGGGGAGGGGATGAGGGCTGGGGGCAATAAAAAGGATGCAAAGCCTTTTCCTCAGTAAAAATTTGCTGATTTTTAGGCAATTTGGCTTATGATTATGCAGTGTCTCCTGATTCTGATCAGCTGCCTGGGGATCCTACCTTGCACTCTTAATTAGCTATAGCCTCTGCAATAATGGATGGTGAGCTGGGGTTAGTATGGGGCTCAGCTGGACACTTTTTTGTGTCCTATTTCAGGGCCCAGGCCTGGTGACCTTTGCTGTCTGAGGCTCTTGACCTGGCTGCTGCGTGTTTTGCTTTTGTGCGTGAACCCAAAAGCGCAGATCAGAGCAGAGGGGTCAGATAAACAATCTGATTTCTACTCAGAGCAGCAGAGCTCACTGGTCAGCATTCAGGTAAATCAAACTGCTGGCCGTGCCCTCTGCCAACCCCCATGCTGGTGACAGGTTCAGGCACTACCTCAGTGGTAACTGAGTAGTTTAAAAAGGGTTTTTCTGCAAAGGGCTAATCCTGCCTGCCTGACTTACACTGCCCAGGTGAGGTGCTTGAAACCAGTTTTTGGTTCTGATACAAAATGATTCCTCTCCAAACAAAAAAAACAAAAAAAAAAAACCAAAACAAAAAAAAAAAATCCCTTGCAGAAGTCTGGTTTTGAGATCCATCCTTGTGGAGATCTCCTACTTAGGTGGATTTAAGGGTGAAAGGAATGACATAATTTATCTGATGGGCCAGTCTGGAGCTGCTCAGGTGGTTTCTTTGCCAGAGGTCAGCATAGAGAGCAGGTGGCCTGGCCCCTTGACTTTCCAGGACAGGACTTGATGCCACTGTGGACTCAGAGCAGCAGCAGAAGCTCTCCTGTCACGCCATCACTTTGGCACTTCTGAGTTGCTTTTGAATATATTGGCAATTTGAACAGTGCCAGCTGCAATGGTTTTATTAGATATTTCCTGGAATTTGAAATTAATGTGAAGTCTCAAGTTCCTAAAAGTCAGGAGAGTCCAGATTTTCTCTGCCACTTTCATCAAATCAGACAAAAAATTGGATCCAAACGTATCATGATCTTGAATAAAGTCAAGCTAACTAAAAATTACTGTATAAAAATCTTGGGTACATCAATTTATTGATGATCTTGGCAAAGCCTAATTTTGGATAGTCTAATCTGGATTTTCAGCCTACATGGACCTCTGGTACTCACAGGTTTGATTCCGTTACTTCAAGAAAGCACAACAGATAAGAAATGGAGGGGAGATAGTCTCTCATGCTCTGGTGAGCTGAGTAGAAGGAGAACTGACTGTCTGCTGGGGTCTTATTGACATCTGTGAGCGCTCAGGTGGACTTGGGGATTGATCTCTCCTCACTTCAGTGCAGGGCTGAGCCCAAGACAGACACTCTTATAACTGGCTGTTGCTGCCTCTCATCGCCTGTCACCACAAAAAACACAATATGCATTCCAGATCAATGTAATATATAAAGCTGCAGCTTGATTTATGCAAATGCATTCGATTTTATGCAAATGTGCAACTGACCTTTCTTTGGTTGAAGTAGGTTGGCAGGTACAGGCGTTCGAGCTTGAGTGCAGAAAAAATGAAAAGGTGTCTGCATTATGCAATGGAGTTTTCTTCAGAGAACAAATACCTCTGGTTGCCTACAGCAAAGGCTACGTGATGGAATATTTTGTGAACATTTCTTGAAGCGAAATCTCAAAATCCTTGCAGGAAAAAAGCTGCTTGGACTTCCCAATAGAAGTTTGTTTTCAGCCAAAATAAGATATCGCAGCTGAAGGAAAATGTATTTGGAGAGAATCAGGTTTTAGATAGAAAAAGGCAGCAGGGGAAAGACAAATCTGAAAAATGTTCAATGATGTTTTTTGGTTTGAATTCCAGGAAAAGGCTTTTTTCGGTAAGGTAGTTATTTATTGAAAGTCATCTTCAAAAACACATTTACTTCCAGTGTCACTTGTAGTTTTCTTTAAAACACTTGCAATCCTCTCTCTCCTCCTCTAAATTTTCTGTGAAAAAAGCCAACAGTATATGTTTTGATTTGGAGGAAACACGATTGAACTCAACAGCTGTTGGGAGTTCATATGAATGTTCAGAAACATTATTTTAGAAGAATCTGATGAATTCTGCTTTCTCAGCAGCAATGATTTCTTCTGAGTTGATACATCCCTCTCCTATGTTGATGGTAACTGATCCCGAATTTTACTACACATTTTCAAAGTATTACTTGTGTAATAACAGCACAGCTTCTCTGTTAGCCATCACAGAATTCAGGCAGCTAAAACCCCTACATAGCTTTAAAAATGTACCCTTGCTAAGCACACAGTCAGGAAACAAAAAAAAAACCAACAAAAAAAACAAAACAAAACAAAAAAAAAAACCATGAAAAAAGGGGAAGGGAAAAAGGCAGCCTTATGCCTGGGGCTCTGGAGTACAATCTAGGGAGGGCTGAACCCTGGGAAGGACAAATATACATCACGGGGCAGAAGAAAACCAGTGTGGAAATAGGAGGCAAAACAGCATTTCAGTTGTCTTTTCTGTGTAAATAAAAGGCTGAGTGGATTTAATCAGGTTTTTTTAAAATATTTTATATTTGGGGAAGAACTGAGCCGGGCTTAAACTCTAGATTGGAATTGGCCTATGAATGGAGAGGGGCCAACAGAGCTGGACCCAGAGTCCTGCTGGGGTGGGATCAGCCCTTCATCGGGGTCAATCTGGCTCATGGCAGAGTCCCTCCTGCACTAAAGGATACTGGAGCTGGTTGCTCCTCAGCCTACACTCCCCAGGACTTGGTCAATGACACAGAACTTGTCTGGAAGCTGGTTCAAATTTGAATCACAGCCCACAGATAAAATATCAGTTATTGTAGTGACCTGGAATGACAATAGCACCATAGAAATATCCTCAGTCCTACGAATCAGAGGCAATCAAAGATTTGGTCATGTTGGGCACAGCTGAGCTGGTTGTTCAGAGGGGAACTGGACTCCTTTTAGGATTAAGCTGGGCAGCAAAAAAAAAGAAAATCTGCAAGTCTGATGTGTGACATGAGCTGGAAACCAGGCCCAGTGAGATATTTGGGCATTTAACTCTTATTTGGCAGCCTAAGAGATGATTTTAGAGCCTGAATGTTTCCCTAGATCAGAATCTTGGTAGCCAGTGACAAAGAGACACCCTTAGTAATAATAGAGCTGCCTTGTGTCTCCTTGTGTGTGGCCAGGTTTCAGCTGTTTCCTTTGCTCCTGCATGCTGAGAGTGCCACCAGGAGCTCTGGGGTTGCCCCACTGGCTCCGGGCTGTGAGGGGTCCTGTGCTGATGGCCCAGGCAGGAGCTGACCTTCCAGTGCAGTGTGTTTTGCAAAGCTTCAAAGTGCCACTTAACGGGACTTTCATTTTCCTTCCAGCTGAAGGGAAAGTGTTGTTAAACTCCCAGGCTGGCAAGCCGGAGTTTACACAGATGGAACAGTTAGTGCAGACCACAGAACAAATACCAGCGACCAACCAGTTTCACACTTCTAAAGAAAGAAAGAAAGGAATGGCAGAGGCAGGCCAAAGCAAACAGGCCTTGGAAAACTCGAGCCCGCTGGTTGGAATTTTCAGCTGTTACTTTTCTTTTCACATTCAGGCTCTTTTGGAGATCTCTCGATTCAGCAAAGCAGTGAGTGCTTTTGCATTCATATGAAATGATTTAAAGCTCCGTGAGGAGTGCTGTGCTCAGTCCCAACAACCACAAAACATACATTGTTTGAAACTTTATAAATGTGGTTTTCACTGAGAGCCACATTTTAAATAAAAAAACCTACATTTTCTTTCCAGCAAATAATATGTTGTTGAATATCCCACGTCTTGCCTAGCTGTGGCAGCGGGGTGTGTCCCTCTCTGTTTTTTTTTTTTTTTTACATTTTTAAACCAGAGGACAAGTCCTTTGCCCCCAGAAGAGCCCTGAGCCCCCTTCCTTAACCTGGGCTGTCATCTATCCCACTCCCCTCTGGCGTTCCTGCGCAGCTGATGAGGGCTGGGTGCCCCAGGGGCTCATCCACACTGCCCTGCAATCAGTCAGAAAGGTCATTGCTGAGTATTGCTGGCCAAAACCTCTGCAACACCCTGCTCTGCTGCTGCCGGGCCTCAGAGCAAAGGACCAGGGCAGGAATTAAGCCAGGTCTCTCCCATGGCAATGGAAGCATAACCTCTGGGCCAACCCAGAGGATTTTATTTTATTAAGACGCTGGGGTCATGCCTCCCTTCATTCAGCCAGCCTTTCATTCCCATCCTCAGTAACAAAGGAATTGCTAAAGAATTAAAAAACCTTTCTCCTGTGAACATACAGGCAGAGCCACTAGTGAAGCTCCACTTGGCACCTGAGACCTGCTGGGTAAAATTGTTAAGAGTGGGAAAATCGGTTTAGATAAAATTATCCTCTTCAATTCGCAGAGACTGGCATTCAAATGCAAACCTCATTCTGAAATGGAAACACTTCCTGCTGTGTAAACTGTGACTTTTGCTTACAACACTGAGGCAAGTTCTGCTCCTGCTGAAGCAGGTGTTGGTTGGAGTGACTTCAGATCGCTCCGTCAGCTGGCTGGGTGTCTGCAGGGCCCTTCTCTCACTTGGGGTTTATAGTTATGGAGCTCAAGCAGCACCTTGCTCTGAACTGTTTCGTTCAGTACCTGTTTTTACCTGGTTTTATTTCCACGTGCCAGAGTGGAAAATTGTGTTTTTGTCCTTGCTGTGTTGGCAATCACTTCCTACCCCACCATGCACAGTAAGACTACCCAGTTCCTCACGTTGCCATCATCAGGTTCTGCTGAATCAGCCCAGACTTGACACAAAACTACTAAACCTAAACTACTAACCTACTACAAAAACCTAGCTTCATTTAGTGGAGACAATTCCCTGTTTATCCTAGCTAAGGCAAGAGTGGATAAAGCCCTCAATAACCTGGTCTGATCTAACAGGCCCTCCTGAGGTCCTCTCAAACCTGAATTATTCTGTCATTCTAAGGCAGGCACATGTCTTGTAAAACTGGGGTAGATTTTCCTGGGACAAGGAGCTGAAGGGACTTGCAGGCCCCGGGATGAGTAGAGCCTCTCCAACATGGCAAGCAAGAGGTTTCAGAGACAGCTACATCCATGTCCCAGCTATCTCCTCGCTGGCAAGGTGTTACCTGTTCAGAAATGGGGTCATGGATCAACCCAATGCAGAACCCTTCCTTGGTGAAACCACGGGAACACTGGTGCACCATCAGGGACATTGCAATAACTCAGTATTATTTATAATGTTATTCTTTTAGCTAATATTCACATTTATACAATTATACTATACTGGACCCATTGACTATCCCTGCCTTATTGAGGGGGGTTGGACGAGGTGACCTTTAAAGGTCCCTTCCAACCCAAACTATTCTATGATCCCTGAATTGGCAGTATTTTTCCCTTATTCCAGTGCCAAGTGTGTGCAAGGAAGATAGCATCTATAAAAGGGGG
>WAAG01079623.1:411512-491546 GCA_013390105.1 Tichodroma muraria
ACCTACTCAGAGAGGCTGCTGAAGTGGAATGTCACATTAGGGCATACTTGTTAATGACAAACCATTACAAGTTTGCCAAGTGTTCAAAAAGATGGTCCCAGGATTGCTAGTATTGGAATATTTTATGTAATGTTTAATTATCAGAGGTTCAGATTACGTGCGGTAATATAAATAGAAAAAGCAAGTAAACCTTTCATTAAGTGGTGCTCAGTTATCATTAATCACATATTTATTACATGATAACATACCATAATAAGGTTTGGAACACAGGTCTGGTGGTTGAAGTGTGTCTGACATGGAGTGGAGCTAACAAGGACTGAGGGTCAAGTTCTGCCCTCAGTTAAATCACCAAGTGCTCAATTCTGTTGGTGCAGTCATAAACTGGAACTAAAGGCCACTTTTCAGCATTCCCATTCCAACAATGGGCAAAAGCCTTGGCCAGGGTAGGATCAGCTACTTTTTGTATTTATGGCTTGAGATGGGATTACTGTGTCCAGCAAAGCACACCACCAGTCTAGCAGGGACATTCGGGTATCCTGTTCCATGGAATTTGCATTCCTTGGGTTTTTTGCTGCTGGGAGCCCTCTACAAGGCTGAATGTATCCAGGGAAGCTGCTGGGAACTTCAAAGTGTGATATCTCTGAGGGATAATTTTCCTTCTGAATATTTCCAGTGGGAATGTCTGACAAGTTGGCAGAGAAAACTGTGAGATCACCCTCTGCCTTCTGACGTGTGTTGCTAAGAAGAAAAATGAGTTAATGATAGATTAAATAGTTACCTGACCAAGATGAATACAAGATTTAGATATTTACACCTTTCTTCAGGCTGTCTTCAAACTCAGGCAGGAATAGATTATGTCATTCACAGTCCCACAGTTTTCCAAAATGTTCCTCCTATAAAAGACGTACTTAATCATTTACTTATTAGAAGATGTTAATTTATTTATTTCCTTATATTTTATGAATATTGATATTTTGGGGGATGAAAGAGCATTTGGAGGCAGCACTGATAAACAAATTTACTATATTTGTCCTAATTGAAGTCCCGTTCATAATCAATATGAGATTCTGCCAGGAGGATTTTCTGCTGAAAATAAAAACGACTATATGTAGCAGTACATACATCTCCTTTGTATTTCAGCAAATATTATGATTTGTGGACAAATGGTCAATGGTCAAAAGATCAGTGTCTACCCAGTTAGAAACTAATACCTGAAAGCCATTTATCTCTGCAATGACACTGCCTGCCTCCAGAAAGATTCTGTGATTTACTTTGTTTGAAAAAATCTCGGCAAAATATAATATTAATATCATGGGCACATCCTTGATAAAATAGAAATATCTCCTCAGTCCAGAATTTTTCTTCCATCTCTCTTCTATTTATTGACTTTATTGTTTTTATAAATAATGCATTTAGGTTTTGCTGTACATTTAACAGCATCTACTGAAATATGACCATTCCCTTAGTTTTCTTAAGCATGTAAAGTACTACTTCCAGGTCTAAAATTTCCTCAATGAATGTAATAAATGCCTTGAGAAATGTCCCTATAGTTGTTAGAATGGGCGTGAAAAGTTAAAATTGCCTTTTTTTTCAGTATAGATTAAAGCCATTGGCAAATTTAATAATTTGTAGAGGAGATGATCCCTGTTTGCAGAATAGAAAGTTTGCTCTTGGGTGCTCATGTGTAATTCCTGCTGACTTTACCAAAGGAGTGGAAATTCTCTTGGTGCTCGTGTGTGTCCTTTGCAATTTCAACAGTTTGCAATTTCCCAATCTCTTTGGGATTCTGCTCCCAGTGGTATGGAAAGCACGTTGTATTTGCAGGGTGAACAATCATCCTCAGAGGTCCCCATGGGATATCCCTGTGGAAAGCTGGCTTTCCCCTGTGGCAGATGATGGCTTGCAGTCTGTCCCCTGTAGCCAGGGAGAGTGTTAGGGGACTGGGTGTACCTCCAGTGAGTACCCTGCACCTTGAGGTCAGTTGGAGCCTGGCAATAACTGCAGAACCAGCCCAGAAGAGGCCTGGGCCTGGTGTAGACCCAAATAAATACCCCCTTTGGAACCCCTGCACAGTGACCACACACTGCAGTAACTACTGCAGGCACCAGACTGGGGCCCATGTTTTCTACAGGGGTCACCTTGGACACCTCGAGGACTTTAAGCCACAAGCAGAGCTGGTTGCTCTGATAACCTGCCTGGAATTCTTGGCTCTGTGTTCAGATTTGCCTCAGGCTGATTCCCCAGGAACAGCTCATCTGGTGGGACACTATACAAAGCATCCCAGGCTAAATCCAAATGAGCAAGTCCTGACACAAATATGATCATCCCCGTGGCTACTCATGGTGCTGGACCTTCATTAGGAAGTTCTTTCCTTAGAGGGTGGTGAAGCCCTGGCACAGGGTGCCCAGAGAAGCTATGGCTGCCCCATCCCTGGAACTGTTCCAGGCCAAGTTGGATTGGGCTTGGAGCAGCCTGGTTTAGTGGAAGGTATCCCTGCCCATGGAAGGGGTGGAACGAGGTGACGTTTATGACCCCTTCCAACTCAAGCCATTCTATGATTTCGTGACCTCTGAGTCTGGTGTCTCTTTCACGACCCTTCAGAGCGCTGGGCAGGGACACGCTGGAATGGCTGAGCCCTGCCCACCCTCCCAGTGACACCACTGGCAGTTTCTGCATGTCCCAGGGGAGCATTTGGTGCTGGTCCCACCTGAGGGGTTGTGGGGAGCTGCCTGCTGTCAAACAGCCCCACATTTCATCCGAGCAGCGTCTGCGTTTGCTTGGTGGCTGAAGTGCTTCCCCTCCCGACATTGGAAAGCTCGTTGGGATAACTTTGGAGGACAGATATTATTACTATATTTAATTTTTGAAACTCCACTGGAAAAGTTAAGCACTTAAAGAAATCCCTACCCTTACTACATTCAACTTTTCCCCTTGTGAGAAACAACTGGAGAGTTTGTGCTTTTAATTATTATCATTCTCCCCCGAAATTATAGGCAGAGCGCACAGTGACATTCGAAACATAAATTACTGGCCTGCAGCCTTGTGCTACTGTTTCTCTATCTCTCTGCCAGGGCTTCAAATCAATTTTCTGCATTTCTTTCAGATTTTCTGAAGAAAATTGTGGAAAATAGCTGTTGGCACATGGCATTTTTCCACAATGGTTAGAACTATTGAATGGGGCTGTAATGGGCTGCCTTGGAGAAACCAGCCCCATTAAAATGCCAGCCTCAGATGGATCAGAACACTCTCTCAATTGGAATTTCATAACTTTTCCACAGGAAGAGCAACATAATTTTCCTTGGTTTTGCCTGTAGTCTTGGAGCTTTGCTGAAAAAAAAAAACACCAAATTAGCTGCCTCCTAATTTTAATTTCTCTTCTCTTCTCTTCTCNCTGAAGTTCCAACCACATTGCCTACTAACTTTAGGTGATTTCTGAAGGATTTGTGTTGGATTTTTATTCTTTACTCTGGTTTTATCCAGGTTATTCCTTTACAAAGTGACCTGGAAATTAATTTTATTTTGAGCAATCATTAATTCAGCCCATAAAATGCTTTTCCTCAAAAGTGTCTCTGATACGTTTTCAGGAGGCACTGGCCATACTGAGCCATCACCTTCAGGCTGGGAGCATCTTTAATTCTATCCTGGTTGCCCTGGGATTTAAACTCACGGCACTGGCCAACACTGAAGAATTTTACACCTTCAAGTTTGGCTGATTTTTTGGGTTTAGAGTCAAATCCCACAAAGCCTATTAAGAGACAAAAAGAAAAACAAACCAAAAAACCCAGAAACGAAGGAGCTTTACAGTCTGTAAAACAGACCTTGAGCATTTGCAGTGGATTGTGTGGGATGAGTTGGTGGGAAGGAAGAAGAGCAAGGCTCCATGCAAGACAGCAGATTGCACAAGAGCTGTGGCCCAGAAGTACCAGGGCAGAAAATTCCAGGATTTCCAAGGAAGAATTTTTTGCTGATCCTATCATTCTGGTCAACTTGTAGAGCTGGTTCAAGGAAAGAAGGACAGTGTTACAAACCTACTTACAGACAAGATAATTCAATATGGCAAAAGTATAAAGAAACAAGGTCAGATCTCAGCTTCTCCCTGAAAACTGGTTCTTCCCAACGCCCTAGAGAGAGTCAGCTTTTGGGTTCTTGATTATATGTTTCATTGCAAGGAGGCAGTGTAATGTCATACGTGATAAAGCCCGGAGTGGTGAAAGTTGGCTGGATTGCCCAGGTCTGGGTACTTTAGATACATCCAGCCATGATTCCAGATCATGTATTTGAGGTCAGAATATCCAGCTGCTGTCTGGCTTGCTTTGCCAGGGCAGGAGAAACTGCTGCAATATCCTCGGTAAAGAATTGTTTCAAAAGGGAAAACTGACTTAACCTATGGGTGTTTCAGCTTGTGTGTAGTAATGAGTTGCTATCTTCGTTAACAGAAAGAATGCCAAAGAGGCTAAATGAGTCAGACCAGGCACACAATCCTTTAATGAGTTGAACAGGAGCTGGTTTGTAAAGCGAGGTTATTGATAATCCCAGAATTTATATAACAGCGTGATTCTGGGTCAGGGAGCAGCAAACACACGCTCCTGTGTACACACACTCGCTGTAAGGCGACACACTCCTCAGAACAGATGGCTCCAGCCCGGGCTAAGCACATGCACTCAGGGAAAATGACCTTTTTTTCAGCAGGGTAAGTCCTCCTTCCTGCTTTTGCACCTCAGTGTGAAGGGCAGATGTTGATTTTTTAAGTGACTCATTTTGAAAATGTTCACCTGGGCTACTGTGACACTGGATCAGTTTATTCATCCCAAGAAACTCCATATTTAGAGTTTTAGTATTTTTTTTAGAAACCCTACAAATGCCTTTTCTGCAGCTTGAGAAACAGTCTCTTACTTTTCTATTTCCTCCACATCTACTGAGGAGTTTGACACCTGGTCTGGTATCATGATGCTGGACCTGGAAGTGGGGGAACCACACTGAGTGAAATAACTGTCATCTCTCACCTTTTATTTTTGCTCATTCTTGCTACAGTTGGGTTCATATTGTTCAGGAAGGTGGTTTACTTTCCCAGGAAGGTAATACTAAGGTAAAGAATGATTCTAGCATAATAAAAAAACTTTTTAATAGTAAAGCTAATTTCCCTTTTACCTTAACAACCTGTTTAGTAACAGTATAACAGCAATGAAGGATAATTAATTTCCTTTAGCCATGCCATCATGCCAGAGTGAAGGTGATGCTGGCTGTGAGTCTGGATCCTCACCTGGTTTTGCTTTCCCAATGTCATTTTACAGGATTCAGTTTCTAGAAGCTCTCACACCTGGCAGATTGTCAGCACTGCCACTGGCACACCTGCCAGCACTGTCTGACCTGATGTTAATGGTTCTATAAAAGTCAGTTTATGATATTAGGGAAAATTTGAAACATTCTGGGTTCACTAACAATTATGGCTCGAACAGCCTACCTTAAATTCCCTCCCAGAGCATTCCCTGAGAATCCTTAAAATCCCAGCCTTAATCTTCTTGTGGTCTCCATATGGACAAGCCTATTACTGAATAAAATACAGGAAACTAAAAAATTTTCCAGAAAATTTTCCAGAGTGACAGCATTTAATGATGTCTCTAAGGAGTTGAATGTATCTTCATCCTCTAAATTGTCAGGCATTTTTTTTAAATGTACACTTACCCAGGGTGAGTTTGGCGTTTTTTTTTTCCCCAGATAACAAAAATACCTCCAGATAAAGGGGAAGGTGATAACAGATATCAGCCTAAGCCCAGCTCTCAGAACTGTTGCTTTCTCATTGCAGGTAGTATTCAGTGACTGCCAGTGAAGGAGCTACTGCTGGCGAAGAGTTCCCACATTTCCACAGAGCTGCTGCTCGGGAAGCCTGGTAGCAGCTCTGTAGAGCTGGAGTTTGGGCTGTTACCAGCAACATTCGAGAAAGCCACGGCTGAAAAGTAGAACATCAAAGGCTCGGACTCCATTCTGCCTCCTGTCATTGTCACGCACGGGGGACACAAAGCGGAAGGGAAGAAGAAAAACCTTTAACAACCCGAGCAGCCCCCCAGAGGGGTTTTGAGAGGGTGGGTGGTGATGTCTGAGCATGCTGCAGGTGTTGAGCTGCCCAGAAACAGCACAAGTGTTGGCACGCACAGGTGTCAGGAGCTGGAGCCCACGGTGCCAACTCCAGCGTGCAGGAGCAGAGCCAGGAGCTGCAGGGCAGCCCAGACTGGATCTCTGCAACACCCCCCACATGAAGGAGGGCTGTGCTTCCTCGCTGGGAGCTGGCAACGCGCTCCCTCGAGTTGTGAGCGTTGTTTCACTGCTTTGTCAAAAGCCCGCTCAGCGCAGGTGAAGAAAAGCCAGGATGGGGAGCTGCAGCAGGGGGACTCTGCCCCTTCCCTCGTGCTCCCCATCCGTGCTGGTGGTGCTGTGAAATGGTTCCTAGAAAGCGCCGGACGGAGCCAGCAGCACAGCTGAGCTGGTGTCCCGTTGCATTGGCAAGCACAGTGACTGCATGTCATCGAACTCCCAGCATTCGCAGCACTGAAAATAGCAGGAATTTTCCCTTCTTGCACAAAATGATATATTCCTCCCTAAGTTACGGAAAAGAAACAATGAGGAAAGGAGATCAGGTTTGCCAAGAGCAGCGCATCCTTTTCATTTCAGTGTTCTCTCTGACATGTAAAAAATGCATAATAATTACAGAAAGGAACTAGCAAGCACTTCTTAGTTTGGAAATAAAGTCAAAATATTCCTGACAAAATATTTTTCTACCAGAGAGAACCCAACCTGTGTTTTGCTGAAAACAGAAATGAATCAATGGCAGTTATTTTGGACAGATTAATCAGGCTAAAGAAACAAAAAAAATACCAGGAGAGGTCTATATCAAGCTCCAGAGGTCAGGAGTTCCTCTGATGTCCTTCCAGTAATTTTAACAGAGGACCTAGGTTAATTTCTAAGTCCCATGAGGAGTTCTGTAATGATGGGGGTTGGAAAAGGGCTTTAGAACAGAGGGAAAAAAATTACAGTTGGAGAAGAAACTATGTAAAGTCCCAAAGGCACACTTTCCATGGAGTCCTGCAAGGCTGGAGACAGCCTTGCTGCCCCAATTTGAATTTTCCTCTTCCCTCTACTGCATGAATGCACCACTCACGTGTTTGCTGTGTCTCATTTAGTTGCACAAAAGTGAGTGGGTGAAATAGTTTAGATGAAAGAGAGTGTGTGGCAAGAGATCAAGAAAATAATTAATGCTGTGATCCACTGTCAGAGCTAAAAAATCTCAATTAAGGAAGAAGATGAGCAGGAAAAGCTGTTAGAAGGGAAGAGATGTATATATATGTGTACACACACACACACACACACACACTCCTGCTCTTGTGTTTTCAAGGAGCACTCTTGAAAATAGTCCAGCAAATCTTTTGGCTACAGTCCCCTCCCCACCCTGGAGTTAGTTTGGTTTCTCAGAAACTTTAGAAATTGGTTCAGGTCTTGCTTTGCACAAGGGTTTGACAGCAGCCTTCAGGATGCTCATTCACGTTTTAGCAGGCAGTTGAGTGAGTTGACCTAATGCAAACCCGTGGAGACTTCACAATGCAGAGTATCCCTTCTTTTCAAGCATCATATTGAACAGCAAGAAGCCTTTCTCATTTTGGTGGATCCATGGAGCTGTGTAGCTGAGGATGAAATTCCCTTTGCCTGATATGGCTTTCTGCCTCTTTCCTGGGGCAGCTAGTGATCACGACCCTTCCTAAGACAAAACAGGCCTTTGGGGCAATATCTGATCACAGCTGTTGTTATCTCAGAAGTGCTAATGCTACAATGATGGGGGTTTTAGGGGGTGGGTCATGCCAGGGGGATATCAGGTGGGGGGTTGGTAGGGATGGAAACTACAGACAATAAGAGTTTCGCATCCCACCTCAGTGAAAATGAGGCTGATTTGTTGTAGGTGAGGCTGTGAATGTGAGCACTGTGGGGGCATCGGCGAGCCTGGCATGAATGGGTGTGAGCCAGGGCACAGAACTGCTCCACACAGAGTCTGTGAGCTGTATTTACACTGTGGGTTTATCTGTCAGAGCACATAAATCTGTCACCTGCAGAGGTATCTGAGCCTGCCTGGCTGAGAAGAGCCATTCACTTTGCAGCAGAGATCACACATGCCCTCAAACTGTGCTTTTAAAGCACTGACACTGATATGTGTATGTGTGCAAACTGGGGAATTACATCTCTTCCTCTCCGCTTCTGCTTGGCAAATGAATTCCCATTGCAGTTGTGTGCAGTGACACCTCCTGTGCATTCTCAGTGGCATGAGCACCCAGCAGCCCCAGGGGTCAGGCACAGAGTGGGACAGTGGCAGGGAGCACAGGGGGCTGGCAGGGAGTTCAGCTCCCACTGGCCAGGTGTGGCAGAACCTGTGCTCACACCCACTTCATGCAGAGTCAATGATTCACAAAGTGAATATTTTTGAAGACAGACAATGGGGAGCAGTTGGTTTGCCCCATCATTTGCCCACACAAAATGCATGGAGAGGATTTTACATGCAAATAAATACCTGCAAATTTTCCCCCTGAGCAGAAAATCCAGCCTTCCTGGGTATTGAAATTGTCCTTTGATGTTACAGAGCGATGTGGTCACCAGCACCTGCTGGCGTGTGCAAGTTGTGAGTGCCAGGCCTTCTTCCCTCAAGGAAGCATACTGATGGAAAATAAATAAATAAATAAATAAATAAACCTCAAGCTGCAATTAAATATGCATTGTGAGTGTCTCCCATTTCCGAGCATGAAAAGCTCTCTGAACTCAAAACTCTAGAAGACAAATGACTAAAAGTCTCTCTGTAAGTATGTGTACCCTGGTGGTGGTGTCAGCATGAAAACAGCATGAAGACTACACTAATGCAGCCTGAAAAGCATCTATGTAAAAAAATACAGGTTTAGGGTGAGTGTGGAGAATTGGCCCTTGGAAAACTGGGACATTACAGAGGCTCTAACTCATGTCCCTTCTTCTTGCAGGTGGAAGTTTTTCACAATCCCTGCTTAAGGTGTCCTATATTCAACATTCCTGTGCCTTTAAAGTCTTCACTTCGTGTCCACAGCAGTAATGGCAGAAAATGTCAAATCTACAATAGAGAACACAATGTTGCGCGCTCCCTAACTAGGTTCAGTCAGGTTTTGTGTTTTTTTTTCTCCTGAGAAACTCCTGCCTATGCAGGGATCTCGCATCTGCTGAGGCTGTTTTGGTATACGTGTGGGTGGTTCAAGGTGTGGAGCCATGTCACTGTTCCAGTTAGAACATGCTGGTCACGATGTCATATCAAAGAGAGCCGCTTGCAAAATGACTGTCAGATGAACTCTGTGCAAGGGAACGTAATGGTTTGTGTGTGCCTGCATCATTTGAATATCCCTGTGGCAGCCTGCATTCCCGTACCTGTCTGCTGAAAGGGAGGGACCCTCGCACGATGACACTGCTTCATTCCAGCCCACGTGGAGGGAAAAATGTCTTTCAGCTTCTACATTGACGTAAAACCATCCCCTGTAAAATTGCCAAGGAGGATCCCCAGTGCTCCCTGTGTTTACCCTGGGTTCAGTGCCCCACAGCTGTCTCAGGAGCACAGCCCGAGAGGGACGACTCCTGCAAGCCAGGCTCCAACCCACAGTGACACACTTTATTATTAATACCAAATGAGTAGAATGACTCTAATTTTTATCACAGAGTGTTGCCACCCGAAAAGGACCTTCTCCAGTCTTCCAGTCGTCTCTGCTGCTGGCAGGAGTGGCAGTATGGGATAACTTCCCTGTGCAGTAAATGTGAGCAGAAATGTTTGCATGCTCAACATGCCATGTGCCATAAATCTTCACAGGGGCTGTTAAGGAAGCACGTGGCATGAGACCTCTGACGTTTCTCTCTTGTCTGCCTGTGCTAGAGAGGAGCCCTGACATTAATTCTAAGTTCACAGATCTCCTGTGTGGCTGCAAAGGCTCTGCTTGTGCTGCACTGGAGAAGAGCAGTGCTGCCTGGCCACCAGCGGCTAGCCCTGGGGCAACTGGTGTGAGAGGAGCAGGGCTGTGCATCACCCCAGGAACCCTCACCACACCCTCCTGGCATTCCACAGCTCACTCATATGGGCCATTTCAAGTGTCATCACAGTTCCTACACCTTTTGGTACCCTCTTAGAGCAGTGGCTGTCCCCTTTTCTGATCCACGGGCTCTCCCAGATGCTTCCCAAAGAAGCTCCTGCCTGTGAACTGCTTTTCTTGGCTATTTGAGCAGGTGTTTCAGGTCTAGGCCAAGGATCTAGAGAGGTTTACAAGTCCTGCATGCCTTTGGAGGTATTGTAGAAAGTCTTATCCTTAATTTCCCATGGATCTAGTCCATCAAATTCCAGCTGGGGATCAGTACTATTAACTTCTATTCAAACAATAACTATGCACTGTTATATGGGGAGCAGCAGCAATTGGTAAACTATCACATGACTCCGATATTCTTAATAAATCTAGACCTGTGAGATGCTGACCAAATTTATACAGCATTCACATTCATGGGAATCAGAAATTCCTTGCACCTCTCAGCTCTTTACAGTGTCAGGACCTTCTAACATCACAACAATGGGCTCTGGCTTTCTGTCTTTCAACTTCCCCGAAACAGATATTCTGTGCCACATATTTTCAATTACTGTAGAGGATTAAAAATCTAGGTCTGGGATGTGAGTCATGGAGTTCAAAGTAGGTCCGGGACTGAAATTTCTCTAGCACTTAGGAGCATTTTGGCTCGATCTCATCAGGCCTGAAATTCCATTACTTTACTCTCATGTGCAAATAATCACTGCAATAGTTCCAGACACTGCTAACACAGATATTACTTGAATAAAATGGTTCATTTGTTTTAAAGACCTAAATCAACACTCAATCCATATATTTTAAAAACTATAAAAAATATTGAAGGACATGTTACATGGCGTGAAATCTCTTTTGAGGAGGTCTCTGCTCCGGAGTTTTTTTGAAGTCGCCAGAACCCTTTGGCTGAGTTATCCCTGCATGAGTCATGCTCTCACTCCTCTCTCCCCCCTCACCTGTGCAGACAGCTCTGCCCTCTGCAGCAGGTGACAGAGCAGTCCTGTGCACCCAGTCGCCAATAGCATGGCTGGGAGGGCACTTTCACTGGGGTGAAATAGCCACAGAGATATAAACGGTGCTTTAAATCCCCCAATCCCTAAATCATATGTTTCCATCATGTGAATAGACACAACAATCATCTTCCTGGGGTGTGTGGGGGGTTTAGTGTGAAATCAGAAGTCTGGGAGCAGTTTTAATGAAGGTTCATCCGAGGTAAAGCAGTAAGCTAAAGGCCACATGTTGGTTTTATTGCTATTTTCCCCCTTGCTTGGTGCTCAGAGCCAAGAGTTCCCTGGGAGCCCTTCGTGCCTGCACACAGGCATGGGCTGCACAGACACACCAGGCAGGGGAGGCTTCCCTGCCTGTTCCCTTTAATATTCTGTCTGTGCTGGCATGCTCCTGTCTTGCTTCATAAAACCTGTTGAAAGCCAGTCAATTCATTAATCTTTTGCCAAGAGGCGTTAAATGCCAAACAAAAGGGGAGACGATAATGACTTGACAGCTCATAAGAAAGAGCCTGATCCTGCAAGGTGCTGGGAGAGGGAGCCAGCGGGGAGAGGAGGGGGCTTGGCATGCTGCAGGATGGATCCCTTGCACATTTGCTGCCCTCCCTCTGCCCTGGTTTGGTACACGGCTTTCGAAGGGAAGCCGGGAAGGTGCGAGGGTGCGATGAAGCCACGACCACAGTGCTGTCCTGTGAGATCTCTGCATCTGAGATGACGGGATGATCCAGGATGGACGTGAGCAGTCTGACACGTCCCCCAGCAGTCAGCACTGGGGGGTTTAGCAGGGATGATGCTTCAGAGTGCACAGGGGACGTCTCAGTGCGCTGCTAGCGGGAAGCTGGCTCTTTGCTCCTGAGGCTCACCAAGAGAGTCCTGGCAGCGGGGAATGCAAACCATCTGCAGAGAGCACCTGCACCGCCTGGTCCAGCTTTAACCTGCCTGATCCAGGGCTGCAGGCAATGCTGGAGCAGTGCAGCTCAGCCCCTGCACCCCTGTCTCCCCTCCCACATGCCCCCTCCCCTCTTCTCCCCTCGGCATCCAAGAGCCCACAGGAGCGCTGGGAAGGGAGCAGGAAGGAGAACTGCCAGCTCCAGGCAATTGGGCAGCCTGAGTCAGGCTGCAGCAAGGCAATGGGCTTCGCTGCAAGCACGTGGGTTTAGAGAATAATAATTGTCAAAGCTTGTTTTAATTTGATTTTTAGGTCCTGAGATTTTAGAGCTCCGACTTGTGCCTTTTTCAGTGTTGTCATGGAGGTTATAAATGTTTAAAGAAACAAGGAGAAAAAGAGTTCTTCACAGGGTTTAATGACTCAAGGAGCTGGAGCTTTACTAATGAAACTGCAATTGTCACTGGACTTGCATTAAGCTAATCTTGAGTGGGGATTGCTGAGGTCAACCACAGTTTCCAAAAGGTCCCACAGGTTCCAGGGCAGTCAGTGATGCTGAAGTGATGCACTGAAAATCAAGCACACTTGGCCTCCTTGGTGTACAGTAGAAGTGGATCAATACTGAATTAGAGGTGGATAAACTGCATTTAACTATATTTAACAATACCACTGATAGCACTTAAACTTATTAGGTACCAATTATCCCTCAGTTTCACAGCAGCTTGCCTCCCTCTCATATCTGCAGCATGTGACTGCTCCAGCCAGAGTCTGCAGCAGAGCTGACAGGGTTTTGTCCCTCAGCTGATGAAATCAGTCTAGGTTTTCTAGGTCAGAAACATTTGTCCTGAGTCATTCATCAGTTTTAAATTCCCAAAAATGAAGTCAAGCTGGGGTGTACCATTCTTTCTGATTTAAAGTGCCCTCCTCAACTTAGGCATTCTCTCCAGTTTAAAGACAGAAGAAAAATCTTCATAGAAAAACAGGCTTGGTGGTTTTGTTACCTGGTATTGGTAACAGGCTTCAGATGGAAAATGCAGTCTTCTGCAATGGGGTCTATGAACAGAGCTCCTTCACACTTCTGCAAGAAGATTCCTTGAACACACATGATGTACAAGGCACCCCACGGCCCATAATTCTCAGTATAAGATTGCCAGTCTCCACTGCAAACAAGATTGGTCTTTGCTGGCTTTGTGCATATGCCTCTAAACTTACTGAATATTTTTAACTGGGTGTCCCTTCTCTCCTCACTGAAGGCAGTCCACTTTAGTTAACAAACCTCTGCTCTGTGCATCCTTCAGTCAGAGGTTATCTATGCACTGAGCCTTGCAAGCTCACTGCTGCTCTTGGCTTTCCATAAAGCAGGTCAGCTCTGACGGTAGGAGAGGATAACCCCAATTTCAAAAAGTGCCTTGAGAACAACAGAATCACCCTCCAGAGTCTCCACTGCTTCCCACACTTGGTGTGCTGAATGGCAGAGGGTGGATGATGGCATTGCTGAAGCTTGTGGCATGTCCTGGCTGTCTGCAGCTCCCTTTAGCACACGAAAGGCAGGAGAGGGTGTTTAGAGCAGCCTGTCCTTGCTGGCCTCGAGTCCATCCAAACCCTGCTGAAAGCTAAGCCACAGTGGACAGCAGCAGCCACACCTGGGCTGTGTGTAAGGTGCCAGCAGCTCCGTGGTGGCAGAGCTGCAGTGGCCTGGGGGAGGACTGGGGGTGGAGAGTGCCTATCACTGCTGGGGGACTTCTGATCTTCATTCCTTGGACACATGATCCTTGCAAGTCTTTCCAAAGGCTGCGGAAAAGCAAAAGGAGAACAGAAGAAAGGTACCTGCTTCTACCAAGCAGGTACACCTGCTTGGTAGAAGCAGGCAGGGGTCCAGTGCTCACACATCTAGAGATCATGGTTCTTCTCAAAAATTATTTGATTTACAGCATGTAACTCAGGAGACAGGGGCTGAGGGAGTGCCCAAGTGACCCAGAGACAGGCCATCTCCTTGACTTGTGTGTGAAGAGCCTGTTTGTTCTCTGGAACAGATGATCCTCCTTATCTGGAGGACGCTCTGCCAATGCAGATCTCTTCCACTGTCTCCCCTTGCAGGAACGGCTTTCCTTCACGGTACCAGTGCCCAGGAGTGGCAGAGAGCCTTTGTGGCAGGAGGCAGGTGGTGCTTCTGGAGCCCAGGTCTAAGAAAGACAGAAATAACCTCAGGCTGTAGAGGAGGGAACAGATATTTTGCTGTTCCTTCAATTTTGCTCCTGAACTACGAGCACAGCTGGGGTCGGTCCCCACCATCCCCAGGGCTCTACCAGCCATGGGTGCACCTTCAAACAAGGCTTTGGGTGAGACAGTGACTCCCCTCTCCCCCACTGAGCATGTTCTCGTGGTCAAATACTTTGAAGGCACAAAGCAGAAGGGTCCCTCTGCCCAGCTCTGCACCATGGCTTTTGCCCCGCGTTGTTGGCAAGCGTGGTGCGGGTAGGGTGGCCGTGGGGGATGCACCGGGCTGCTGCCAGGAGGGATGTAGCAGCACGGAGCAGCCTGGGTTTCCCGGATACACCCTGTCTTGCAGCTATCTGCAGCTCCGGAGCGTTTGGATCAGCCTCTCCCGAGCGCTGCGAGCGCGGAGCCTCAGCCCGGCCTCTTTCTGGCAGACTCGTTTATCTGGGTGTTACATTGCTGCAGGCCAAGGCTTAGTTTCTGTTGTACTTGTGCCAGGGTACACAACCCTGGCAGCTCTCGGCACATGGGAGGAGTGTCGTTTCATCCCAAGTCTCCCTCAGGAATTGATAACTGTTTAACAGAGCATCAGGGGGGGAGGATGGAGTGAGTGGAGGGGTCCCAACACAGGGAGGGGAAATGTACCCTGGGAGCAGGAAGAAAAGGCTGGACTTAAAGTACATGAATAACAAACTTGGGTGCTTCAAATCTTTATTTTCATGATTCGATGGTGGTGGTTACCTCCAAACTGGGATTAATGAATCCCCTGTAGCTATTCTGCTTTGACTAGATCTGGCAAAGATTATGCTGGAGAGAAAGGGAGTGGGGAGATGGAGGAAGAAAAAGCACCACTTATCAGCATGCTTATACAGATAGGAGCTAAAAGGTGTAACCTGATAAGACATCTTTCATTTCAGGCAATGCAAGCTCTGTAAAGTCCCTCTGGGTCTCTTAAAGAGAGGCTCTCTGGAGCCTCCCAAAAGCACATTGAGCTATGGAAGTGTCAGGAGATAATTATGCAGCAGGCTGAAGGAGCCAGGGCATCCAGCTGAAACCAAGGATAAGTTCTGACCCCAGAGCAGCTCTGGAAGCCTTGCATAGCAGGATGCAAACCCCCCAGGCCTCCTCCCACCCTGCCCTGAGCCTGCACATCCGCAGTGTGATGCAGGTGATTCTGAGCTTGGGCAGCCTCAGGAGGACGCAGGTCTCAGGACATTTTTTGAGTGTTCCTCAGTGCAGCAGAGTCACACTATCTGTGCAAGTGGCAAATCAGCTGTGACAGGATCATTTCCAAAACTTTATGCGGAAAATTAAGGCAGTTTCTTATCCCCTGTACTGAAACCCTGCCTTTGCTGACTGGGGCCCAGGCATTCTACAAAGCACTTTTGGTTGCAATGTGCCATTTTCAATATGACCAAAGCAGCAAGGCACAGGGTGAAAACAAGGAAATGAATATTTTTAATATTCAGTGTTCGTGGTGGCAGTGAAAGGTGGACGAAATTCAGGGAAACATACAGACTCCTCTGCACCCAGTTCACATCTGTTCACAATTCACTGCAACCTGCCAAACAATTAAAAACAACAACCTGTTTTATTAGCTGTCACATCCCATAAAATATTTCAGGGCCTTTCATCAGCAGCTGACACCCTGTCAATAATAGCTCTCTGGGTTAAAAAAATGTTCTCAATGTTATTTCAATGTCTGGCTCTCAGAGGCTTATCTCCAGTGCCCATCACAACAGTATTCAAGCACTAAATACAAGGTTAACAGCTTTGCAATTAAGGATGTGAAAGATATATAGATGCTATTTTCATCCTACCCTGAGTTTGAGAAATGCAGGTTTGGGAGGCTGAATTGCTCCATGGCTGATCCTCCAAGGAGAGGTGCATGGGCTGAGCTGTGGGCAGGCAGGTGGTTGGCCTTGACCAGGTACAGCTACAAGATACTTTCTGCATTATGAGTATGAGCTCTGGCTTTGCTCAGCCCAGTAGCAGTTTGAAGATCTAACCACTCATTTTAGGAAGGCTTGATGGGAAAAATATGCTCATGATGCTCAGGTCCTGCCCCTGCCCTTTCTTGTGGCACTTCTGGCACGACACTCATGAACTCACTGGACACTGCAGTGTCCTTGTTTAGTCCTGGCAGTCCCTGTCCTGCTGCCAGTGCTCCCCTCCAGCAACTGCAAAATGTGTAAGGCATCCAATCTGAAATAAATTAATCCCTTCAGCACAATCCTAAGTCTTCCAAGGCTGCCAAATTCTGCTTTTTTCACTTCCCACTGGAATAGGAGACTTCCCACAAAGTTTCCTTTATAAAATGTGCTTTTCAGAGTTTTAAAAAACTGCATTCACCTACATTTGAGAACATGATATCTAAGGCTGAAATAAAGGCAGTCAATATGGAAATCAGTGTTTTGAAAACATAAACTTACCAAATCTGGTTTTTAGTACTGAAGATGTGAGTGACTGTGCTCTGAAAATTATTTTGTACTTTTTCATGCAAAAGGAAGAGCTTGCACTCCTATTTTAAAATGCAAAGCCAGATGCAATCTAAAAACAAATACTTTCCTTGTTCTGCATACGACACAGCCTGAGTGACAAGCCCTGTCCCATGGAGTTCACAGTTTAAAGAGACCAAAGAAAGATGAAAGATCATGTCCAAGATCAAACATGAACTTTGTGGCCCAGTTTATGACTGCAGCCCAGGCCCTTTGATTCAGAACTTCTGGTCCATTCCTTCCATCCATCTCCCCATTCATTCCATCCTCTCCTGTCATGTTCTCTAAATTTCCATCAAGGCTGTATTTTTCGGGAGGTAACGTTACACTCAGTACTGTTGTACTTCCTATCTGGCAAAAGGTAATCTGTGATTAAATCAGCTGGGATCAAACAAAGCAAAATGAGGAGGAAATCAGATACTAAAATCCTGTTAAACACTTCCTAAGCACCAGGAGGGGATGGCTGCACCTCTCATCTCACAGGGGTAGCAGGGAGTCCCTGAGCCACTGCAACTGCCCATGAGCCATGAATGGGACCTTGGCATCATACACTCTTCAGGGTGAAAACTGGCTGATTTGCTTGAGATGATCTCAGTTTCATATACTTGTTTTCAGGGATGTTTTCAGGGATATTTTCAGCATTGGTACAGCATGGTTGCCTAGTGTGGGGAAATCTGTGGATCACATCCTGCCTGGTGCTGCCAGCACACCGTCAGCGCTGCCATCATGTGCAGCAGCATGGGCATAACCAAATCTAAAATTCAGTTCATTTTAGATCTGAATGGTTTGTATTAGTTTTGTTCTCCATGGATTTTTGTCCAGGTTTTATATTACATTATTCCTGGCATTACCCCAAGTGAAATATGGTTTTGTGACCCCATTTTCTCCTCCCAGGGATCATGACTTGCTCTCAGCAAATGCCAGTTTCTTGGTCACTTCTCACCATGACTCTGTTTTCTTCCAGAGAAGCTACTGGACTTCAGAAAGCGATTTCCATGCCAGGAATGCTAGGGCCTGTTTGACACAGAAGTGAGTGGCTTAATGCTCAGACCACTGTGGCTTCATCCTGTTCTAAACCTCCCTGTATACCAGCAGATACAGCTTATGTATCTGTGCCCATACTCACCCTCAGGGTGGCCCAGCACATGGCACACAGTGCTTTAATAGCAGAATGGAGGTGCAATGACACTGTTTTCCTCTCTGTATCATGAGTACCTAATTTAATAAGAGCACAATTTTCTGCTGGAGCACAATCCTGGGCTTGCAGTTGCATGCAGTTACTCACAGGCCTGGAAAGAGCCACAGTAACAGGCTACAGTGAGAAAAAGACAGATGTAAACAAAAGAAATTGCTGGTATTGGTGTTTTCTCAGGAAAAAAAAATAAGGAAGAACAAAAAAAGAAAAATGCTTTGGCTGTAGGTGTTTGCAAAATCCTTCATCGAATGATCACAAAGACTTGGTGTAGCCTCACTGATCCAAGAGGAGCCCATGTGGTATTGACCTTTCCAGTCCTACAGACAATTTCAAAAGAGCCTCAAGGAAACTTCAATGGGATGTGAAAATTTTTCCTTTGGAAATCACAGCGTGGATGGTAAATTCTCTGTTGCACGGTGCTCAGCCTCAGCATTTCTATTTAAAAAACATTCAACAGTGGGAATAGCACGGGTAAACCTTGGGTAACTCTTTGAAACTCCAGGTCCTTGGAGATCTTAGCAGGTGAGCTGGGATAAATGGAGCAGCTCCAAGGGGCTTGGGGCACTTTGTCTTTAGGCAGCACTCGGGGCTGCTGGGGCAGGGGTGGGAGGCAGGGAATGAGCTTTGATATAATGATATAATGTCCCCTCTCAAACCTCAGGGAGCCCTGTCTCCTAATATTATTCTTTCTTCATTCTCAATCCAAACCAAAAGTGAAAACAGAAAGAAAATAACTCTCTTTTCTCGCCTCACTTGCCTCTCCCCCCCTCTCCCCTCCTGCTGCTGCGCCGGCAATGAGAGGGAAGGGAAAAGGGACGAGAGCCACTTAGATCAGTTTCATGCACAGGAGAAGCAAGACAGGAATTATTTTTCTTGTTAGCCTTTTTGTAAGAAGACAGACAACCCTTTCAGCCCAAATACAATATTGTAATTGCTCATATTCAACTGACAGAGGTTCCCAGATGAGCTCCACTGAGGCGTCATTTACTAATCTGTCATGTTCTATAGCACCCGGCACAGAGCGCTGTAAAAGTGTCTTCTTCTCTTTAAGTTATTTATATAGTTGGCTGAAAGCGCTTTGCTTGTACAAACTAGAAACTATTAGATTAGACCAGCGGAGACAGCCAGAGGCAATCTTTTTAACAAAGTGAGTGGGATTCAAAGTAGGGTAGGAAAGCAAATATTATTTCACTGGAAGTCTATTAGAGGTAGTTCCCTGGATAACAAATAAGTGCTTTGTTAGCTTAGCTTGAAGAAATGCACCGGTCAGGTTGGCAGCAGCTGGGTCTAATGGTAAACTGTGTGATAGCAGATGATAATTCTGTGATCAGAGCAACACGTAAGCCAGTTTTGCTCTCCCTTCCTTCACAGCCTGCCACATCCCTGGGTTTACTTGTTTAAAGTGCATGTCAGAACTTAGCAGCTGGGGATAACTCCGTTTGTTTTAAAACTTCTCATCATGACACGCTCGCACACACTGAATGAAAAAGTATGGAAATCCAGCCTATCAGAAAGCAAATATTGTTCTCGTCAGGGAAGGCTAAAAGGTTGTGCCTGTTGGGAGAGCTTTAATAAAAGTGGAATCTGGGCTCAAACCAAGTTTTAGACATAGAGCTCATCATGACAAACAGAAAACCAGACTCCACGTATTAGATGAGATTGAAGCATATTCATAAAGATATGCAAAACGAGTCATAATCACTATTAGCTGCTAATTCTGGAAAAATATCAGTTTCATTCAGCCCCTGAGACAGCTGCTTTCAGTGATGGATAATGTGATTTTTCTGTGGTAGAGCATAAAATGTCCCTGTGCTGTAAATCTATATCAGAGTGAATCCTAAAAGCAGAAACATGTCTGTATAACACCTTGGGATCTATTTCTTTCTATGAGAGGTGCTCCATACATGTAAGAGGTTGTTTTTATTTATTATTAATAACCACTTGCCTCTTTGTAAATTCCTGTTTGTAGCTTCCAGTCTGAGGGTTCAAAAATCAAATATTATACAGTTTTCTATGTAGAAGGTGGATAAAAGTCAGACAGCCCAAGGGATGGCTAAAATGCAAATGGACAGATGATGAATTTTTACAAAGTGAAAGCCTGGTTGTTCCTGACTGTCACCTGGATTGCTTGAGACACCAGAGGGCTTCCCAAAAGGTCATTACTCAACTCGACTCCTTGGATTCACATACAAAACTGGCTCCAGGCTGTAAGCAACAGGAATGCTGGCCAAAAGAGCAGCAGAGAAACCATGGTCCAATGTCCTGCCCAGCTGCACCTGGAAAAAGTAGTTTTCCTCCTGGGAAATGCATGACACAGACTGTCAGAGGGGATAGCAGGGTCTGCTCCTGGATCAATTGATCTTGGCAGTGGGCACTGCACTGTGTCCCTTTTCTGAAGAACAGTAAGGCTACCCAGGGCTAAGCATGGTCTTTACCCAGCAATTTAGTTTTCCAAATCTGACCACCATCAACAGGTCTGTCCCAAGGGCAGATTCATCCCCAGTGTGAAGGTAAACCCCTTCCCTGCA
The DNA here is from genome assembly GCA_013390105.1 of Tichodroma muraria. Classification (NCBI taxonomy): domain Eukaryota; kingdom Metazoa; phylum Chordata; class Aves; order Passeriformes; family Sittidae; genus Tichodroma; species Tichodroma muraria. The sequence goes on from WAAG01079623.1 coordinate 431,947, forward strand.
CCCTCTCCACCTACATCCAGCCTTCCCTGTCTCAGTGGGCTGCAGTAGCACTAATTAAACAATCTTTGTTTGCTCCACAACTTCCCTTTGGCTCCCTGTGAGCTCCCTGTGTCCGATTTTTGGGATTGACAACACAAATCTGTGCTGGAAACCTGGAAGTTGCCAGCTCTGCAGTAGGAGAGCAGATAATGTGAATGTGTTGAAGTTTAGGCTTCAAGTTCATGCAGGCAAGCTCTTTAACAGATAAATCTCCATTCAGCTTGCCTTAAAAAGCCAGATGAAAAATGTGCTTTTACCAACACCCTCCAGTGTCTCACTAAGGCTGTTTGCTCACCCTCTGAAACTCCTTCAAGGTGATAATTAGCTGGACCCTGTCCCAAGGCAGCCACACTTACTCAGAGGAGAAAGTGCCGAACTTGCCCAGCCTGCTCCCACTTCAACTCTGCTACATGCTTTTTTTTTTTTTTTTNTCATTTTACTTTCCTAGCTCTGCTTTAAAACTTCGAGGAAATTTGCCCTTTTGCCCTCCTCCCTCCCTATACTCCAAAGCCAGAGGGGAAAAAGAATATGAAAGAAGCTCTTGAAGAGGCCCTTTGCTTTTTGTGTTCTGGGGAAGGGGACATAAGGAGGAGTGAGGGGTTCCGTAGAAGCGAAATGCAGTGGGAAGTGCAAGAGTTACCTACGAGTTGTGCAGGTGAAAACCACCATCATTATTGCTCCGAAGTGAGTTAAAAACCTAGGGATTCCCAGGGACACACCTGGGTCCTACCTTGCCAAAGGAGTGGGAAGAAACAAGGTCCCCTCCCAAGCCCAAACCACTCCTCCGCGGCGGCGGAGCCCCAGTTCCTGCGGCTGCCGAAGATGCCGAGCGCTTCCCTTGCATTGACACTCGCCGCTAATAGCGCTGCTCCCCGCTAATGACGGGGTGGCCTTTCTGCTGCTGGCAGCAGGCAGCCAAACCGCTCTGGCCTTTGATCGTCCCTCTCCACTCTGCCCTCAGGGCCATATTTTCCTAAGGGAGAAGGGGGCGAGGGTGCAGCCATGTCACCAACTCCCTCTGGAACAAGTCAGGCAAGTCTTTTATCTGCAGGGAGGTTTCGCTCTACTTAGGAGGATTAAGGCTCCTCCAGTTTGACTCGCAGCCCTCGCCTGCTGATAAAAATGCCCTTCAGAGGCTCAGCACACCTGGATCAATGCACTGCAGGGAGCTGCTCAAGCGCATCCCTGCTCAAAGGATCCAGTGGGTGCTGGCAAACCCACAGCGAATCGAAGTGACTTGGGAGAGCATGGGGACACACGGGTGAAAGTCCCTCTTCCTTTTTCTCCTCTATTCACGGAGATTTTTTTTCTCCACAAAGCGTCAAATTAAATCTCTTACTTCCACAGGAAGGTGACAATGTCAACAAATTTCTTAGCAGGCAATGAAAGACCAGGGGCCAGAAAAGGGCATTTGTTCCTAGACTCATCTGCAGTGATAAGGAGTCACCGTGTGTGACTGTGTTTTTGCAATCACTTTTGCTCCTACTTTGGCTCCTTTACAGGTTATCGGTGGATCTGTTATACAGGAAAAGCTCCAGACAATACAGGTGATCTGCAGGGACATGGAAAGAAGAAAATGCCCAGGGAACAAACGTGTGCCCTGGAATGCTAAATACCTGCTGGGCCAATTCTCAGCTGTATTTCTACAGCAGTAAATGTAGGCAGATTTAGGCTGGTGGGATTTACTCCTCTACTTACTTTTTTCAGTTCAGAGTGCAGCAAACATTTCCTGACTATTTATCAGGGGGTCAATCCCAGACTCCCTGTTCAGCGACAGAATGGGAATTCAAAGGCATTTGTCTGGGCCGGCAAAAGAAATTTTGTCATGTTGAACTTTCAAAAAAACTTTCCTTAGCTTGGTTTTGTTCCTATATCAGCTGCTCTTTGCCTTCCTAGAGTTGGCTTTCTCTCTTCAGATCAGTCACAGGCAGGTTGTAATGGTCTTAATGCAGCTCTGATCTATATAAGCCAGCAGCAGAGTCTGTGATATATTGCAATCTTTATTGCCCTGTTACTACCATTGTCTCAAGTGCTTCTCCAGATCGATGGTGAAATTCCTCTGCTTTAGTGACCATAAGCTGGGAGGTCACTCACTCACCAGATGTGTCATGAGCTGAACTGTCACAGGTCGGGCTTAGGAATGCTCAGCTTACAAAACATCACACAAATCCACCCTGCAAAACTCTCAGCAAGAGAAGAGTGAAATTAATTCCTGCCAATGTCACAACCCCCACATTCATGGATTACATCAGGAATTATTTCTTCTAAGTGGATCTGGATCTGCTCCCCATGTTCAGGTTGTCACAACTATAATCTGATAAAATTATGGAACGAAAGTAATTCAGATACACAGTCAGAACTAGGGCTGTTTGGGAGAATGAAGACTTCAGGGAGAAGCAGTGAGGATGTTCACAGAAATATTAGTTTGGATGTTAGACTTCAGGATCTTTGTGTCAAGGCTCTGAGATTAAGGGGTCTAAATGAACCTATTGAGCCACTTGGTGTGAGATTTTTAGCCTGGAACCCTATTAAGTGCTCTTGCATCTAGTATCTCCTCCATACAAATATAACCCTCTCCAGCTCTTCCTCTCCACAAGTTTGAGTTCACTCATTTCCTTTCTTACCCTCTCACCTGCAGTGAATTCTGATGCAGATCATTTCCAGCCATTGGAAAGGGACGTTTGGACAGCCTAAGGCGTAAAAAGGAGGAAATTAATAATTAATAATGTAAAAATATTAATTAAAAATGTAATTTTTTTTTCTGAGGGAAGAATTACAATTTCAGAGGAAAAAACTGAGGGCACAAACATGGAACTAATGCAAAGAATTTCTCTGTTCAACAGACATAGGAGGATGTCAGGCCTACCAAGTTTGGTCCATGCAAGACCTGGAATAAAGACCCTTAAGAATGATAAAAAATTATCTGTCTTAATGTTTTTCCCTTCTTTAAAGCCGTGGTCCCTGTGCACCAGGGGGTGCCAGGAGGAGCAGGCCTGAGAGGTTATTAGAGAGATGGAAAAGAGACTGATGGACTGGAAAAAGAGTCTCCTGTAGGAACCAGGGTAAGTGCCAGGGTATATGAGAGACCACAGTGGATTGAATGACGTTGTGTGTGTTGGGAGAGCTTCAATTACTTAATTAAGGAAACGATGATACCGAGAGCGGTTTGAAGAGAAAAGCTCTCTCATTTGGATTCATTTCACTTTATATCTTTTTGGTGAAAGATGGAAATAAAAACGGAAGCAGACATGAAATTTAATAATGTTATTGCTAGAAACGCAAATGGAAAAAATACTGGGGATGAATTAAAGCTGAGGCATAAAATGCTAAAAAAGGAAGAGGAAAATGGTCAGGGAGAATGTAAATTATTCATTTATTTCCAGCAGTGGAAGAGTATTAAAAACAAGGTACATTGATTGCAGCAGGCGACTGAGGGTTGGGACTCCTGAATTTTATTTCTTTTCCTTAACATATGTCACTCCATAAGTCAGTCCTTCCAAGCTCCAGTGCCCCCAATACTTCTTCACATGCCAGTGATGTAGTTGGACTTAATTTGCTGATGCCCTGTAGGTGTAAATTGTTATGAATTGGCAGAAATCACTTGAGATTTAAGGATGAAGTTATCTTTCCATTAGGAACTTGGCTACCAAAACAAACTCTCCTTTGAACTCCCCCAAAGAAAACACAGCTCCCACTGAAATTTCCCATTTCTTCTCTCACTCCAGGTATAATTTTCCCTTGTGAAGTGATACTTCTAATTGAATATCTCCTTCCAACTCCCTGGCGTGAGTGTAGCTTCTGGGTAAGGAGTGTGAATTGCCTCTCTCATGCTCATAAAGTTGAATCAAAGCTTCAGTTAAGTCAATTATTGTTATACTTTCCCTTGCAGGCCTCAATATCATCTCACATCTGAAGACTGAGGGCAATCTCAGAGGTGCAGATGAGATGTGCTGTCTACTCAGCCCTTCCATACAGACCTGCTGCTGATTCCTGACTCTTGGACAAAGGGGATTGGGGATTTGCTGCTTTGCTGGGCAGCTCTGGCACCTGCCATAAGGTGCTGACAGGGGTCTACACACAATCCCTGCATCAGTGTCTTGCCTTGGAGAAGCAAGTATTGCATCTAGGTGAGCTTAGAAAGTTGCACTTCTTTAAAACATTGTATTTACCACTGCTCTACGAATTGCTGTCCTATGAACATTTTTGGAAAATACTCATTGACTCCCTGGCAGGTTTAATTTTTAGGAGTGATGTCCTTTTCCAGCAGAGAATTTGTGTCAGTAAAACCTATAAAAGCATACTCAACTGCATGTTGAAGTCAGTCCGGCTAAATACATACAAGTAAAATACTCCAGAGCAAAGGCTTCCAGATTATTTATATCCCCTGTAGATTGTCATGGCAGTGGTGTTGCTCCTGCAGATCAGAGAAACCAGATGGGTATTTGGTTGTCTGTGATTGTGTAGATAATCAGTTACCAAAAGCGACAGCACACTCACATAGAGAGAAGTGGTCTGTGGCTCCTCTGTTTTGACAAGCTCAGTTGCTGCATCTGGATTTGAATTGCTAAAATCAGCACAAATGTTATTGTTGAAAGCCACAGACCATGGTTTATGTCAATGACAGAGAAACCTCAGAAAGTTTGGAGGTTTCCCGTCAGCACCCAAAAGTTTGGGTATTTCTCCAGCTTTAGCCAAACAATTGAAATACTGCTGTTTGAAAAAGTTCGAGTAGTAAACTCTGAGGCACAAGTTGTTTCACAAGATTTCTGAAATGTGTGGTTTCAGTCTGAGGTTGCAAGATCACCCCTTTGCTTGCTATCTCTTTGTTACCTCCATTAATGACTTTCATGAATATTATTGCATCATCTAATTCTGTGATGTTAATGAGGGTACACTGTGGCAGGTTCCATCCAGTCCTACAAAGCTCTCAAGAAGGGGTTCCAATCTAGATGAATACAACATATTAAAAGGCAGGAAATGAAGTAACATCTCTCCAGTCCCATGGGGAGATGACAGAACTTGTCTAAGATCATGACTGAGATTCGTGACGGAGCCAGGGACTGCAGCAGTTCTGAGATGCCAGCCAGCACATTATTGATAAAACTCTTCATTTCCTCTTTCTGCTAACGAAGAAGCATTAGTATGGATGCTGAGAGTCAGTTACCAGAAGATATAATTGTTTGAGAGATTCTAAAACTTCACAACAAATCCCATTTTAGTTTTGAACAATAGGTTAAGGTAATTTCCAGATCGGTATGAATAGGGTTGGCTGTCCCTGATTCAGAATAGCAAACATCAGCAAAGCACCAGCAATTAACCAAATTAACAACTGCTCTGCTGGGGAGAGTCTGGGGCAACTGTGCAGGCAGGGGGAGAAGGTGGTTCACTGTAAATTTTACTGAACATTTCAGTGCTGAGTCTGATAAATGGTATCTGAAGGGTTTCTGTGAAGTATCTGGGACTCTGAGGAGAGAAAACATTTCTCAGCCCAGATGCTGTGAGGCAGGGTATCCTACCTGCAACACCAGACGTTGAAGCAGAAAGACAGAGGGGAGTTGTGGTTCTAATGGAGAAATACACAATCCAGCCTTGCTGGAATGGTCTCTGAGAGCATGATTTTTGAAATATTAAGCTGAGAATGAGGTACTTCAATTTCTTCAGTGTGAGGAGGAAAGAAGAGTCTCAGACACCCTTTTTTAAACACTAAGGGTGGCAATCACAAGGTCTGTGGCTGCAGATCATTAATCCAAATCCACACTGAAATCTTAACTCCTGTATACAGAACATGGGTACTCTGAGTGTTCAACTGAGCACCCTCCTGGAAATACATCTTAAATATCTCTGTGTGAATGGTTGAGTGAGTTTTGGGGATTTGAAACAAACAAATATACTTTTTTATTAAAAAAAAAAAGTTATTTTGTGTTAAAATATGCATCCTTTCAGTCCATACAGACACAGACTCCAATGCTGGCACATACAATTTTTTTTTGCACCCTCCTCTAAGCAAGCCCTTTCTCTTCAGATAGTCTGCTCTCAAACTGATGAAACCTAGCAGTAACAGAAATCTGAATCTGTGGGTTTAAACAACTCGTGTTCCTTATATTTCCTTATGAATCTTTTATTTTGCATGAACTCTTTCTTTTTGTTTTTTTTTTAGTTTAAATACGTCAAATTAATTTAAAAAAATAATCTGAAGCAAAAATGAGGCTTGAATATCCAAATGGATAGCTCACAGGTATGGCAGAAGTTTAATTCTACAATTACAGATTATAATTTTTCCTTAGTAAGGATATAAACCACACACTCACATCTCTCCATAGTGATCAGGGAAAATTGCCAGCTACTTATTACATTAAAAAAAACAACAAAACCCCCACCTCTTTATAATGTTTCAATAGAAAGAGGACTACAAAGTGCTGTTTTTTTCCTGTATAAAGTGAGGCTTTTTGTCAAGCCCTAGTTTTACTGCAAACGTTGGAATCAAGTTCTGCAGATAATTGTTGACAATTTATCTTATTTCTCACACTCCTTTTCTGTGGCCCCAAATACCTAGGAAAAGTCTCAGGACCTTGCATTTGTTTTTCACTTGGCTTGATTGAATTTGCTAATCTGGATTTGGAACAGTTTGCTCTACTTCAGTAATAATTATTAAAAAAATAAATTGCCTTGCCTGATGGCTACGTGTGTGTGTACATAAATACATGCGTGTAATTATAAAGAATTATTCATCTTTCTTTGTATTTGGTATATGCTTTAACTTCAGGTAAGTGTTTATGGCCCATTAAAATGGAGCAATTCCAAAATTTCCTAAGCATGATGAGCGGTACCATAAATATGTGTATGCCTTTGCCAATTACTACATGAATAACAATATCCTGAATGCCATATGCCTTCATTAAAGGGTGAGCTTGGGAATATTCACAGTTTCTGCTTTCTCTGCGTTTCTTGAGCAGACTCCAGCCTCATGGTAGTCAGCAGCAGCAAGCAGTGGGGAGCTGCAGTTTTAATAACAAATTGTGACTGGTTGCTCCTGGCTGCAAAGCAGCTCCCAGTGCAGCGCAGGGCCCTGGAGGCTGTGAGAGAACACAAGGACTCCATTTAATAGCTGGCCTTTGGAGGGAAATGCATCAAAGCCTAAGCAGACCCTTTGCTGTGGGAGATACTACCCTCAGCTGAAACTGGGGATAGGATTCTCTCATTTGCTCAGACCTATCCATTTACAGCAGACAACGTCTGCATTAACAGCTGAGGGTGGGAAGAGGGCAAGGAGGCAAAAAAATTAAAATAAGTCACCGTTAAGATTTTATTTAAAGTGTATTACTTATTCATTATTTATTTCTCAGAGTTGAACTTGCTATAGACTAACAAAACAGTTTGGGTTGGAGGTACCTTAAAGACCAACCTGTTCCACTCCCTGCCATGGGCAGGGACACCTTCCACTGTCCCAGGGTGCTCCAAGCCCCAATGTCCAGCCTGGCCTTGGGCACTGCCAGGGATCCAGGGGCAGCCATAGCTTCTCTGGGCACCCTGTGCCAGGGCCTGCCCACCCTCACAGGGAAGAATTCCTTCCTCATATTTGATCCCAACCTATTCCCTTTCAGCCTCAAGCCATTCCCCCTTGCCTTGTCACTACAGTTCCTGACAGAGACACAGCTCTGGTTCAATGACAGCAGTGCTCCCCAAGCCTTGAACAGCAGTTTTACAGCCTTTTCTGATAATCACATGCACTTAGTTATTATGTCAATGTAAATTAGCATCATATATTATTTATACGAGAAGGGATTTTCTAAAGTGCCAAGGACACCCAAGCACCCAACTCCCTTCAAAAGTCAGTGTGGGAATGAGGTTCATGGATCTCCCTGTACCTCCAGTACCCACAAACACCTTGGTGCATCTGGTAGGCTCTTTGTGTTTATTGAATTATCTGTAAGATTTATTTCTGAGGCATTTGCTTTGATTTTCAGAATCTGGGTCCCAGACAAACAAATTCTCTATTCAGTTCAACCAGGCACTCCAACATATTTTGTTTGCATTAGCTCCACTCTGTTGCATTAGTAATGTCCCATCATATCATATTAGCAGTCTGCTTTGCTAATACAGGAGAAGTCGTTCACACAGCACAAAGTCTACTTGTGTTAGCACTTGTTTTCCCAGTGTTTCATTATAGACAGGGCTCTGGGGGCAGGAAGGGAGGGGTAATTTCTTCGATATCTCGTGTTAGCTCTAATGGGAAAACAGGAGGATGTTTTGTTTCACTTAAATTTGGATAGGAAAAATATCAACACTTTTTTTCCTCTTCCTTTTATCTTTCCAAACACAAAGATATTGTTAAATTCATTTTATTTAACTGAAAGGAGTTCAGGTGGCTGAGATTTTTGAATGTGGGCATTTCAGCTACTTTTGGAAAAAAAAATTGAAAAGCAACATTTATAGACCACCAAACGGCTTTTTTCTTCTCTTTATCCCAACATCATTCCTACCCTCTTCACTGCTGAGTCCACATAACTGTGACTGACAGCAATGAGAGGAAGACTCCCTGCTCCTTTGGAAATAAAGCCACAATTTTTTGTATGTTTACAGAAAATTGAATCCAGCATAAATCAACAGGGAGACTGAGCTTAAAACTGTTCTTTTGCTCCAGTTCTCATGTGGGGTCTAAGGATTCTCTTTTATTGTGGATGCCCAACAAGGTCCAGAACAAAACTGAGTTTATTTTGTTCTTTACTCTTTGAATCACTGGGACAATTGGACAGGCCTGTGAACCAAGAGTGAAAGCATTTTATTGCTATTCAGTTATTCTGCTACAGGACACCAAGTGAGAAAATAGTTATTTACCTATTACACATATTATATTAAGTTAATCAGTTTAATTAAGGCCAATTCAGCATCACTGAGCTCTTACATACACTAAAACCAAGGTAGGAGGAAGGGAAAATGAGTTTATATGTTGTGACAAAAGGGAGAATAGTCTTATCTGGGGAACTGTGTCTCAAACAGCAGGATCAGGTCCCTTCCTCCTTGTCCATGGCTACAGACAATATTCCTGCTAGCCCAGAAATTAACAGTTAACAAGCCTGGTACTTGATGAAGTTTAATATCTTATATCATGCCTTCCAGAGCAAAGCTTCTTGCCAGGCGAAGACTCCTGTGATACACAATGCAGGGTTTTTTTGGGGTTTTTTAATGTTTTGTCAGCCTGGTGAGGGTGAGAGGAGCCCCAGGCCCACTGCTGTGGCACACGAGATGTGTGCTGCGTGCAAGCCTGCACTCACAGAGAGGCTTCTCCCCCATTGCAGGGCAAAATCATCCCAAGTGGACCTTAGGAGGATTTCACAACTCCAAACATATCACAGGTGTGTGGTGATAAAAGTGTTCGAGAAACGTTTCAGGAGTTATTAGAGCTCTTAGAACCCACTCTGTATCTCTCCTGGCCCGTTTTAGTGCCTCAGGTGGCACGTACAGCTGCCAATGATCAGTGTTATTTACTGCAAGATACTGCCTGAAATGAAGTTGTGAATCAGTGCTTGACAGAATAACACAGAGCAGAAATGTGTGGCACCTGTCCAAGGGTGTCCAAAGCCATGAGCAGCTCAATAGAGTCAAGCATTGCACACTGAGCTCTCCATTGAAGTTGACCAGGCTTGTAAAAAGGAACACTTTTTAAATCCTGGTCCTATTACCAGGTATGCACTAACCAGAGGGGAAAATGGTAACAAAAACATTTTAAAATTTATTTTTTTTTTTCTGAAACGGTTTTTAGGGTATTCACCAATTTGATAACTCATGAATCGTCAAGACTAGAAACATATTAAAATGTTTAGAGGGGATGATTTACCAGCTCTCTAATGGAACAAAACATTTAGGATGTGAGACTTTTCGAATCCAGTTTAGATCTGGCACAGAAGTGAACATTACCCAGCTCACACCAAGACAGAAGGCTTCAGTGCATCCATCTCGCAAGAAAATAATTGAGGCAATTAGTAAAAGGAATTTTAAAGGAAGCTTTATGATATTTGATGCTGTCTGTCCTAATGCCAGACTAGACAATCTTAGCTGAAAACATAGCTTTTCTGAAAAGTACAATTTTTCCCCAGAGCAGCTTCTTAAGAACTACATCTTAAGTGTTATCTCTTTTTCACTTTTTTCACACATGTATTCTGTAGGGTTTTTTTATTATTCACACTAGAGAAGATGTTTCACTTGCTATAAGTTATCCCTCAAATATTTGACTTTACATTCCCACACATGGCCTCAATTAATATTGACTGCTACAGCAGAACCCTTCCTTGAGACCCTCTGTTGGAAAATCCATGGTAGTGGACTCTCACGTGGATTTCAGCACCCAGATAAGACATTGCACAGAGGTCTGGGAGGCAAAGGTTGCAATCTGTCCCTCTCCTGTTTGGTTCTGCCTCCTGTTATTCTCAAAGCTGCTGCTTACTTGCATTTTCATCCAATTTCTGAATCATTTTACCAAGACAAAGTAAAAAAAATTAAAAAATAAATCCCTATACCAAAATGTAGTTCGTGAAGTAGATAATGGTCTAACTCTGAAGTCAATAAGAAGGAAACTGACATAATTATTAATGTTAAAAATAAAATTAGTGAAATCAAAGTCTCCATTGACTTCTAGGGACTGAAATTTTACCCTCCAGAATATTATATAACCACCTAACAAAGCCTTTTAGTGCCAGCCGTGCAACAGCTCTCTGGATCCTGATATGTGATGAACACTAAGAAATGAAGAGTTCTGATAAAGTGATACTAAAATGTTTTAATATGTCAGCCTAATATCACTAACCTTGTGAAGGGAGCACAAGGATAAAAAGGGGGATGTGTGTGGTGCTGGAGAGGCTCTGGTTTGTGAGGTGGCTCTATTTGCTGATGTCAGAGAGCCTTCAGTGTGATGTAGCATTAATATTGTCTCATGTCAGGCAATGCAAATACAGAAAATTACTAGCAGTGTGAGCATGTACTGAAGATGAGCTCTGTGACATTCATTATGTAGAAGCGAAACGGTCTTGCCTCACGGAAGATGGCAGCTTGGAAGGCTGAATTTAATGACTGGGATTCTGATCTCGTACTGGGTTAAACCAAAAGAGACTCCATGTCAGGCCATGGAAATGCAGAGCTGCTGAGCAAAAGAGGGTCGGGTTTACTGCTGCATCCAGCCTCGCTTCTGAGCTCGCCTCAGAAAGAGCTGTCAGCTGCTAAACGTGGCTGTTCTTTTGTGTCTCAGATTTTTTACAGTCATCACGGCTGTTATTAGAAAACCTCCAGCAATAGCAAGTTGAGCTATAAATTAAAAATAAGCCAGCGGTACCTTTAAATGTGCCACGAGCTTTGTTTTTGGCACAGGAGCCTCTGAGCAGAGGCTTGCAGCTCAATTCAGACAGTTAGCAGGGTGCTGACAGCAACATGTTGGTACAAGACTGTACTTCTCTCTTTGGTTTTGTTTTAATTAAAGCCGCATTTATTTTTTAAAGCAGGTCATAAAGCTAACCTACTCTGACAACACTGAATTACATTATAAAATTGTTCCTTATAATAATTATAAATCTCTGCTAAAGCAAATTGAAATGAAATTAAAGTACCGGCATAAGTTGCCTTTCTTCCTGATAGGAGGAATTCATCTGATCAAAATCACCACCGACTGCTCAGAGCTTGCAGTGAGGACAGATCCAGAAATGAATCTCAGTCTCCAGCTTCCTGCTGGTCTGAGCCAGTTAAAGTGTCAGAGTTTAGCTCCAAAAGATGCCCTCAGAGCACCTCACAATCACTTGGCTGAACCACACCACATGACACCACCACAACAGGTTTCAGTGGCACTTTTTTCACCAGCTTCAGATGAATCCTGTCCTTCCACATTTCCAGCAGAAATGGGAAATGTTGGTGGCACAAGTGTCACAATTTAATTTTAAGAGAGGCAGTTTAAAGCAGAAGGGAAAAAAATTATATATATGTATATATATATATAAAAGAAATTAAGCCAGAATTATTGAATGCAGCAGGCTGATTTCAGAAGGTTTATAGTCTGGGGTGACATTACTTATATCACATATATGGAAACTGTAGGGTGGAATTTCCCTGAAAACAGTCCTTCCCACAAGATTTCTGGCACTTTGGATTCTCTACACAGCTCAAAATCCTGCGAGGACAATCTGTCTCATTGTACTTGGGTCCTCCTTGGTTGAGTTGGAGACCAGGGGCCAAATCCTTAGTTTATGTAAACAGGAAGAATTCTGTTGAAAGAAATAGAGAAGAAGCAAGGGATATCCCAGTCCAAAATATAATAGTGAGAAAGGTTTCTAAATCCTTCAGTACCTCAAAAAGTACAGACCAAATTCCTTCACAGAAATGAGTGGGATGAGAAGAAGTGTTTTTTTCTTTGCCTCTCCTGATGGCCTGCCCAGAAAAACAGACATTTTTTCTGTTAAGAAATTTGCAGTCAGGGGAAGCCCCTCTGTCTGCTGCAGTGAGGTACCTCTGCATTTTGGCCCTTCATTTCTCAGCACCCCTCAGAACTGGGAACCTGGATCAGCTGCCAGCTTCAGAATGCACCGAGTCAAGAGTTTCAGGATGAGAGGGAACACAGTGTCCTAGAGCCTGTAAGATGCATATATGTGAGTCACACCTTATAGGGAATGTCAAGGGTTGTCACGGCAGGGAAAGCCCAGAGAATGTGTCAAGGGGGCCAGACACTGAGGTGATTCCAGAAGTGCACTGAGCATTAAAAGGACAAAGTATTTCATAAGGTGGAGTTTAACCTCAGAGTACTTGAAGTGAAATAATCACTGCAGTGATTAACAACCAGCAGTTCAGTCAGCGGGAAGCTGAGATTCCCACTTGCTCTGGGTGCATAGGTGATGTGTAGGAAGATGGTGGTGGTGATGGAAGAGGCAGATGAGTCCATTGGAAGGTTTTCCAAGGCTTCTTCTGTCTGTCCCTCCACTCTACAGCATCTGAAGATTTTTTTCAGTTTGAAGCACATGTTTGCAGCTCAGGAAGTGTTACCTGTTAGTGGCAGCCCAGGGGTGTAATTCATTTTCCACAGGACTCTGGACTGGGACTGTGTCAAGCTGGTGCTGTGTAAGTTTGCAGAAAGAAACCATAGCAAGCTGCAAAGCACACTGCAGGAATAACCTAGCAGGGAGGTTATGGGAGCATTCATTAATTGCTGTATTGCTTGGCAGGCTGGACGGGTTACCAGTTTGTTTCCTGTTGCAATGAAATCCAAATTCCCAGTTTGGATCTCCCTAAACGAAGCCCAGCATGGTTTGGATGCTGCAGCTCCTTTCATCTCTGCAGATGCTGAGATCAACTGCAATCTTGCATCTGAGTGATCTGAACTCTGTGTGTGTGGGTGGGGTTGGCGTGTACCTTTGTGGGGGAAGGCATTTCCTAATCAGGACCTTCAGCTTAAGCAACACCTTGCTTTCCCTAATGATTTGGCAAAGTTAATCTGTATTGCCCTTCAAAGCATCCAAGGAGGCTGGCTATCCTCACAGATTCCTCTGAGAAATCTGCTTTGGAAGTTGAAGCCTCCAGCAAGGATGGGGTTGGGTGAGAAGGAACTCATAGTTATTCATATCTGATATGCGATGAGGTTTTTGACTGATTTGCAAATGCTCTCAGGTGTCATGATAGAGACACAGAGAAAAAACATGCAGATACATCAAAATCACTTCCAGGATGTGGAGTAACTATTGCTATTTAGATTACAATTTTCCAAATGTGTGATTTCTTCACAAGGGATGTAGCAGGAGGTCAGAGATATGTTAAGAAGAATCAATCCTAAAATTGTGATTGATAAAGAGCAGTAGGTGATATCTAGGAACCCTGTGGTTTATGAGTGATCAGAGGAGCTTCTGCTTCTACTTCCACTGACTTCCACTTTGCTGTGGTGTTTGTCTGAGACAGCTCATGAGTGTCTAAACCTAGGCAGAAGAATTCCAAAGTTTTCCTGATATTGAGCAAGTCACTTCACTACCCTCTTTTGCTGCTTTGTGTTTGTCCTACTGTCCTTAAGCCTAAAATCTTCTTGCTTTCACGATCTCTGTCTAAACCTTTCAGGGCAAGAACAGTGTCTTCTTGCTTGTCCATACAAGTGTAAGCACAGCAGGTCCCAGTCTTAGTTATAGCCTGCAAGTGCTATTACAGAATACCTGGTTATAATGGGAAAAAGGGATGAAGTCATCCCAAGTTCTTGTTCCATTTACTCACCACCCATGGAAGTTTCTCTATTTCCATCTCTGAGAGCACAGCAGATTTGCTGTGTCCCTCTGGACCCAAATTTGGAAAGCTCTACCTTTATTCCCCCACTTCTGTTGTCTTCAATCAAACAAGTTCCTGCCAAATCTTCCAGAGGAATGAATATTTCTCCTCTGTGTTCTTCAAGTGCCCAGGAAGCTGGGCATGACATCCAAAGCCAAGGGCCAGAGTAGAGTTTAAGATAGCAGACTTTAGTAACCTGGGTTACTCTCAAATCCAAAACCTGCAAAAATAACCCCAAAAATACATAGAGTCTGGCTCACATGTGTGTCCAGAGTATCTATGTTTAACTTGACTACTTAGTGGTTTTGCGGCATTCATGAGTACACAGAAGTGGTTTTTGTCCCAAAACAGACAATGGTTATTTCCTGAGCAGTGATTATATAGCTGCTGCTGCTGCAGCTGCTGAGAAGGGCGGCTCTAAAGCACAGCAAAGAGTGGTCTGTGAACCAGCACTGAAGGAAATCCCTTCATGGAAAAGAAGTGCTCCTTGGAGAGCTGCTGCAGTGCAGTGTGATCAGACAGGACTGAGCTTTGGGTTTGCATTAATAAGAGCCTGTGGTAAATTCTTAGCCATTGCATTAAAGAGGTACCTGGGGATGAAGATGACTATTGATTATTGAAACTGGCTGGGCCTGGCGGATCACATTTTCAAGAAGGTGTTCCTGTCGATACACACGTGCATTGGTCACACACCTGCTGTAGTTTCCACATCTCAGCACTCACATGTACATTTTCCACTATTGCACAGGCAGTTGTGGTCCCTGTGTGAACAGGGCAATTTAGAAACTTCAGCATCTAAACATCTTGAAGATCCATTAACCAAAGAATTCAACTTCATGAACCAGCTTCCAATCAGCACTTGCCCAACACGGTCTATTTTTCAAACATCTCAGCTCATTTGAGAAACAAGAGGAGCTGAAACTCAGCAGTCGAAGCAAAGATAACCACGTAACTCTTAAGGATTTCTTCACAGCATGAGCTTATAGAAGTGGTCCTTTCAAGGTTTTATCCTCACACAAGAAATGTTTAGAAGATGACTCACTGCAATAGTTCACCTTCTTAAATCTCCAATGCAAACTTTTAGAGTGTTGGATGTGGGAAGTGGCTGAGGTTAAAGGGTGCAGTAACATCAAGGCGGCCATAACCAGTAAAGAAACTGATCAAAAATCAACAGATTCTTACTTCAGCCCAAAACACTTGAGGAAAAAGATTGTGTTATTTTTATTATTCATTAACTCTTAAGGTATATATTAAAAGCTGTAGTTTCGTTCTATAGACTACACTGAGTACTCTACCCCATGGATTGGTCATCTGATTTTCACGTTTTTGGTCCATGAAAATATGTTTACTACCACTGAAATAATAATTCTAGTGACAGTAGAATAGATAAATACATTCAAGAAGAATATTTCAGTCTAAAGAGATTGTTTTATTCTGTTTCCTGATCAGCACCGTTTTACAAATGTACACAGAAATACCGTCCATACATATACGTACATATATATTAACACAAATCCAGCCACCAGCTCCATTTTCCAGTTACTTCTCACAATTATTTTATTTAGGAAGCTCTGATGAAACGCTTCTTTCGAAAACCCAGCTCTACTGCTTTTAGCATTTTAGCTGCAAAGCAATTATTCAGCCTGTCAGGGTAATCATCATAAATATTGCTGTCCACGGTTTTCCACAAGCCAGTAGTAACTGGTTGGGTCAGTTCAGCTCAATTCAATGACCTTCCAAGAAAGAGTTGCATTTGCATTCCATTCCCAAACTACAGAGCAGAGTGCATGTTAAGATGGGCCACTGTCAAGGCATTGACCTCTTTCCCATGATTTCTGAGTCATAACCACTGACACCAGATAATCTAAGCTCTGCATCCCATATATTTGCAGGTGTATTCACTCTTTTTTTTTCTTGCAGAAGCTTGAAGCATGTGAGTTACTTTACAATTTCAAGGATCTGTCTGGAAAACAGGTACAGAAGCATGTGCCTCAACAATCCAGACCCACCCATATTCATCTTGGATATTTTGCATGTATGACTTAAATATTCTGTGCTCAAACTACCCCCACATCCCACTGACCAGTAAACTGGGGCCCAGGACAGAGATGCTGCAAGATCAATCAGGGACTTAGTGGTGGAAACTAGAATAAAACTCCGGAGTCAGCTGCTAACCACATAAGCTACCCCTGCTGCTGGCCTGCAAAGTAAAAATAATGGTTTGGAGTCCTCCAGTTTTCATTATTAGCTTTTTGGATGAGTTTTGCCTAAGGGGAATGAGTTATTCTCTGCTGTTGTATGAGTGTACTTCACTTCAGCTGAATTATGTGTCACTTTATGGTAGGGTTGTCTTCATTTTTTTCTTGGCTGTGCTCGGGGAGATCTTTGTGAACATCTTGTTTGACAAATTCTGCACCACCCACATAACCACTCTGAGGCAGACTTAGCAGAGTCAGACACTCAGCTGGGCCCACTTATCTTTGTGGATCTCGTGTCCTTGTTGCTAATTGGGATCTGCCAGGCCCAGTGGCCAGAGCAGAGCGTGGGGTTTGGATCTCAGTGCTCAGTGCTTTGCTTTGCTGTTTTGTCCTTGTGGCTTTGGGCAAGTCACTGAACTTGATTGAGAACGTGTTCGTTTATGTGCTTGTTAGTTCCTAACAAAAATTTCAGCCAATGCAAAAAGTATTTGTAGTATTTATGCCTTATTTTTGCAGAGAGGAGATGTTACATTAAAAAAATGCAAGGTTTTACCCAAACAAAAACATTTCTTTTCTCTTTTCTTCCTTTTTGCCTTCAGTTTCCTGAAATCTGGAAAATAAATCATGCCTAAATGCAAACTGCAGCTTCTCAAAGAAAATGCAGAAAAGAAATTTCTATTTCAGCAGCTATGTTCCTTCTTTTTTTCTTTTTCTTTTGAAGGAAAAAAAGAACTTTCATGGAAGTTTTCAAGCAACAGTGAAAGGGCAGAGAAATGCCTGGTTTGTAACCTGCCCTGTCTTGGTCCAGCTGCTTCAGTCTCAAATGTCAACAAATAATGGTGACTTTCAAAAATCCGTAGGTTGTGTTTTGGATGATATTTAGTTAAGTGATATTTCTCATGTATAGAATAGCCTTGATTACATTATCTAGCAGAATAAAACCAGATGGCAATGAAGTAACTATCTTCCTGGTGAATTTTAATACATGAGGAAGTGAGGGCACAAGAAGCTTGGTGTAAAGTTGGCATAATACAGTCACTGGGAGCTATGAAGGCTTTCCTCAATCAGCTCTCCTCCTGCACCTGATCTTGACCTGGAGGCATTGCTCCCGCTCTAACCTTCCCCTCCGTGAGCTAAACCATCTTATTTCTACTTCCTCTTCTCAGTGTGTTCCTGATTTGTTTCCTTAGCCCCAGCACAGCATAGTTGCACACCATCTAGTGAGCTGGCACTGCAGCACAGGGCAGGAAGCACAGGTACATCCCTCGATGGTGCAACAAGACTGGACCAACCAGAATGAGCCATGGCAAAGGCAGAAAATTACAGACCAGCTCACTGCAGTCAATAATTGAAGTGCTGCCAAATGGTGAGAAGTTTACCAGTGCTCCCTGCAGTGGGCAGGGTATGGATGTGCTTCTGATGGAAGCCCAGCCCATCCTCATTTTGGACGTTCAGTGTTTTCTGTGACTATGGCACAGTTGTTTCTGGGCTGGTAACAGGCTTGTGTGGCACTCTTCTGCTCTGCATTCAATGACCAAGAACTGCTGCTTGTGTTTGTACCTTTTGCGGTCATAGAGAGCAACTGTTCATCCCCAAAAAGTGACTGCCAGGACTGGGCCGTGCCATCAATGCTAGAAGCTGCCCTTGGAGGCAGAAAGGGACAGTTTGGCAGGACAAAACTATGCTCTGAACCTTTCACAATTCAGCATGCTTAGCAGCCTGGGTGGATGCTGAATTTCATTATCTCCAAATTGCTGCAGATTTGTTCAAAGGAGCCTTCCCTTGTTGGTAGGGCCACATGACAAGAACCGGCACGCTCGGGTCTGACAGTGACGTCCACTCCCTTCAGAGAACCAGAAACCAGCCAAGCAGGGCAGTGTGCCAGGCTCTGAGATAGGCCAGCCCCAGTGCTCCTGCAGGCACCTGCCAGCCATGAGCCATCCCCTTCTGCCCGCCCTCCAGGTGAAACTCTGATTCAGCATCTTAAACAAAACCACAAAACCTGCTTGTCAGTCTGGGAGCTCTCCCGTCTCTCTCTTCCCTCCACCACAAGACTCTACTTGCAGCCGTGCTGCTGCCCAGGGGCTGGAGGCAGGAGCAGGGTACGTTCAGCAACAGCCTCACGCTGGCTGCTGTTTGAGAAACCGCTGGGCTCTGGCTTGCTCAGGGAGCGCAGTGGTTGCTCCCCAGGCTTGGAAAAACTGTCTGGACTTGTACTCCCAAGGAGCACTTTTCAGCATGTTCCTGGGCTCTGTCACCCAGACACAGCTGCATGGGGGAGTTTGAAGCTTTTCAGAAGCAGAAGTCTGGTGATTTGCTCCAACCCAGGCTTTTTTTCTCATGTAATTTAATTCTATTTTATTTTTTTCTTGGTGGCTTGAAATGTCAGTGAAGTAGAAACACAGTAAAAGGATAATCCTGGACATGGTTATTGCTCCAAGGAGAGATGCTGGAGCCTTCCCAACCCCAGGTTTGCTTTGGCCCCCAGGCAGCCTCTTCAGGCAGGGAGGAAGGCTGAGGGACAATTTTTTAGCTGACTGGAGTTGGCCAGATTTCTTCTTCAACCTGATACAGCCTTTATTGTCATTCTTCTGTTTGCCTGAGTCATCCTAGTCCTTAATGCAACCCCCTCTTTCTGAGTCCTTGTTTTTATGTTTGATGATGCTCACATATTACAGACAGGTTTATTTACTCTCTGGAGCCTGTTGGATTTCTTCCTGCATTTTTACTGACAGCACAGAGTCTGAGTGGGGAAATAGCACAGCCTTCATCCTTATAATTTAGCTACCCTTTTTATCCTCTTCTTCTCTGACAAGTCCTTTTATTTCCCTTTGTAACCCAATCTTTTTTGTCCTGTTCTCTGTAGTTAGTCAAATAGATCCATCCAAACTATTAAAAGCAGCCTTTTCAGCATAGAGTTATTCAAGTTTTTATCTGTTCCCTTAACACAAGTGCAGTCTGCATACAGACTTGAGTGAGAAGGGCAAATACATTAGCTTTGGATATCAAAAGAAGGGTAGAATAAACCGTCATCCTACCTGATAAAATGAAAAATCCTGGGAAACACTGGATTTAGAAAGTGGAGGTGATGAAACACCTCCCCTTCTTCTCACTATCTAAAACAGCTCCAGAATAAGCGTTAACCCACAACCTGGAATTGGAATCTTCTCCTTGTCTGGGTGGCTGAAGTGGTTGGAAAAAAACACATCCCAACATCCCAGACTTTGCAATTTAATCTCATCTGTACCATTGCTGCCTCTCTCCCCCTATCATTTGGCTACATCTAAAGGCATGAATTTGTACTTAAAGAATTGTAAACCTGATTTTTGCCCTGTAGTGAACACATTTTTAGAAGGCCCCAAGATTATTCCTATAGATGAGAAGAAATGGCATAGGTGTGTCAGTAAATCTGGAAGGAGAAGTTGATAGTGTAGAGTAATAAGAAGGTAGTGGTTATATTTAGAAAGCTTTTCATTAGGTTGAACAGAAGGGATTAGTCCTCACAGTCCTAGATAATGTAACGTTTGTAGAGATCTGCAAGAACTAGACTGTGATTTTCAGAGGTTTGAAGTGCTGTGGAAGAAAAATTCCAGGCTTTGAACAGTTAGCGAAAGTGAGATTAATAGAGGTGAAAAGTGCTGAGAAAATTACCCCGAGAAAGCAGAGCATGGGGATGCATAAAGCATCTCCAATCTAACAAGAAAATTTGCATTAAATCCAGCCTACTCTACAGGTCTGGGACATGTCAATACCAGGACATGAAAACTTGGTCCCCTCAGTTGCTTGGGATAGTCGATAATTTTTAGACAACTGCTTCTGGATCTTTTCCTCAAGCACAGCTCCAAAGTCACCCCAGAGATGGATGGCTCCTTTCCTGACCTTCATCTAAACAATTAATGAGCCTGCATGTGGTAGAACCTGCTCACCAGTGCTTGAAGATACAAAGAGGGAAAAGTAACAGCTCCATTTTGTACCCAGCCTCCAGCTAGAAGCTCAAAGCTAGAAATCTGAGCTCAAAGATGTATCAGGCTCAAGATAGAAACTCCTGAGTTTTGAGCAGCCTTGGAAGTAGATGCCTTTCCTATCCTTCATGCTTTACAGTTTTTTAGCAGCTGTCATATTCGTGCTTAGCTGAATATAGAAATTGGGAATCCCCTTGCATATTATGTCTCTCCATACACAGCAATGGTGGTGGGTGACCACAGGAGTCCCCTTGGAGGCAGGCAGAGTTTCATCACTGCTGTATCATCTGAGGTGGACTGACAGAAGTCTTGGTAGGCTTTCCTGGAGAAGTTAAATCTAATTGTAATCCTAAATTAAATGATAATTAAGTTCATAATGCCCTCAAAGGTCTTGTTTCAGGCCCTTGGCAAATGTGGTGACGTGCTTCATGCTCTGATCAGCAACTTGCAAGGAAGGTGAGATATCTTTTTTTCTTCAAACAGATGAAATTCTATATTCCGGTTAAACTTTATCCTTCTCAGGACATCCTTGGGTATGGCCTGTAGTTCTTCTACTTAAATCTCTCCCTCTAAATAGTCTCTCCTTCCACAAGGAATTTTCTCTGTGTTGGTTTCTATCTAGGAGTTGTACCTGGTCTAGCAGTTTTCTAGTTCAGGCCCTGTATGCTTTTTCTCATAACGGATCCCATGAAGCTTCCACCATAAACAAAATGCAAAAAATAATTATAAAGTTTCTGGTGCTTCAGTACCCAAAACTGCGCCTGGAATCCTTGGTTTGGCCAGGGACATGGGTGTTAAATCTCAGCCTAAAAATAACGCCCTCAAGAGCCCAGCTGGAATATCCCTTCATGAGGCCATCTGTCATAGCTGAGCTCGGAGCAGCTTGGTGCATTGCTGATCTGTCTCAGCATGCTGTTGTTTTTGTCTCCCCACTGGTGAGCCGCATTCTTCTCGTTCTCTTAATTTGTTTCTCTCAGAGTGTTTTTATTCAGCAGTTGTCACCAAGTCAGCGTGACACGGAACAGAGGGAGGAGAGGGACACGTCGTGCCTGCCTCGTTCCGTGCCTGCGCCATGGGACTGCCCAGGGTGGCTGTGGGCCATTCCTGTGCCCATCCTGCTGCTGCCTCTGCTCTCCCACTGCAGCCCCTGCCCCCTGCCTACTCGGGGATGAATAAAATCATGACAATGCCTGTTGAAAGGGGCTGGAAATTTGTTCCCTTTTCCATTGCTGGTGACTACTGGAGCCCCTCCAGCCCTGTTAGTGAGGAGTTTCATCCAGGGGGCTGCGTTTTCCCAAAGCCCTGCTGATCCTTGCACAACCCTCTCTGCAGAATACTGCTGGAATGGAGGTGCTTAGAATTGGTTGTACATAAACACACATTTCAGGGCCTCTGCATTCACCAATCCATTCTTTCTTTCAAATCCTCCTGTCCTTTCCCCCTCCTTTCTCTGCTCCCTGGATGTCTTGTTATACCTTGTTTCTACATGCCTAAGTCATGCTTTAAATAACAGCTGTCTGATTCTTTGCTTCTTCTCATACCCAGCTAATTATTTTCAATTTATTGATTTTCCACATGGAGATTAATGGGTTATTCAACTCTCAAAGCCTGTATCCACACAGCTGTGAGCTAATGCATGGATATGGGAAGGGGTAGAGGGGTATGTGTTTATGTGGCTGATCACCTTTCTGATGAACTTGTGCAGCAAACCAAAGGGATTTTTTTCTCTTCCTTACTCATTATAAAAAGCTTCAAAATCTTACCAATGAATAATCACATTTCACAGGGAGTAAAAAGTAATAAATAAAAACCTGACAAGTCTACAGTAAGAAAATTGTTAACATGTGTTTTTCCTGTATCTTTAATTGCACTGGCTAATGTATTCTGGGTGTGACAGAGCCAGGCACTGTGGCAAAGTATCACAGCCTAGATGCGGGCTGAGAAGCTCCCCCAGAACCCCTCCTCTGGTCCCACCTCTGCCACAGCTATTTCTGCTTCTTTGTGCAGATGCATAAGCCTGTGGGGTGCAAACAACAAACCCTTTTCTTGTTTTTTTCTAACCAAAATAACGTCAGTGGTCCAGTGTACAGTACAGCAGCTGCACCATATGCTCAGGGTAGGCACAGGCAGCAGTGAATTCACTGCTGATGGAAAAATGTCATGGAAGCTTAACCTCTGTGTATGGAACACTGACTCTGACCTTACTGGTTTATCTGACCAGTGAAAACCCATGGCATTATGCTAATATAAGGCTGTGGATTTGAGCCTCATATGTAATTAATTAGTAATTTGAGGGGTGGGAGCTTTTAAAATGTTTTGTTAACTCCTCTATTAGCAGTTTTCACACCATTTTATGTTGTCAAGTCAGGTGTGAGTGTGACCAGGCTGGATTTGTAAGACAGTAATTGCCAAGAGACTTGGGGAGAAGTCGCAATAAATGGCTAAGAAATGCAATCAACAGTTAAAGGAAAAATAAACAGAAACATTGGCAAAGTGATTATTATTTAGCAAGTCTGGGCTCAATATTTCCTGCTTTCCTAGAGCCTATCACAATGGTAGCCCAGATTCTCTGCCTCATTAGGATCCTTGTCTTGTTGGGCCCTTAGCTGCACATTTATAGTCGGTAGCTGAATGTTGCAGATTTCACTACTTTCAGGACATGCTCTGAACTCTTCAAAAATCAACTCACTTATATACGGTTTCAGAGGTTCAGCTTAAAAAAAAAATAAAAGTTTGCCTCAGTGAAGTCCCTTTTAAGCTCTGACCCTGGCTTTTATTCTTATTCCAGCAACAAGAAGGCAAAAAGTACTTCTGGACCTGACCTCCCTCTTGCCAAGACTGGACGGGTTCCGCTGGGTTCTGGAAAAGGAGTTTCTCCCTAATCTGCTATAGCTTTCTTGCCACTGCTCTGAGAGGCCTATGTGTATTAAAATTGGCATGTCCCTGCTAGAACCACTGGTACAATTTGACTGGAATAAGCTGGAAATGCGGATAAGAATGATGGTTTAAAGCCAATGACGGGATTAAGCACAGGAGATTTGAGGCAGAGCAGTAGTTCTGACCAGAGAAACATGGCTGAAGAGCAAGGCAGAACTAGACACGGGTGCTTTCTTTTATATTAACCAGTCCAAAAGGGGATGGTGGGACAGCTGAAATATGTCAAAATAATATTCATTTTTTCCCCGGTGTTAATTCCCAACACAAATTAACCTCAGTCATTTTCCTCTTCCCTCTTAGACACACATTATTTGTCAAGCCATGTTGCCTTAACACTTCCCAACCATCTGGGATAAATTTAGCCTGCCCAAGAAAAAAGTGCAACATGGCAGCCATTGGGTGGAGGAGCAGGCAAGTCTCTTGCTGACTGTAGCCTCTTGTAGGTCACTGCAGCACACGTGTGTCCCTCTCATGACTTTTGTTGAAAATGGCTCAAGGTACAAAACCTGAAGCTTCCTGTTGGGCTAGGAAGGGATCAGTGTGGGTAAGGTAGCGTGGGCAGGAAGGCATGCGAGCATCTGGTTTGAATAGCTCCACACACGTAAGATCAGCCAACTTTCTGTAGGTTTCACGGGTTTTGGGTTTTTATCCCAGAGCTCTGGAGCAGTGGTGGACCCCACCCTTCCCTGCACCTCCCAGGAAGGCTGTGGGGAGCTGTTGCAGAGGGGGTCAGCCCCTTCAATTACAGGAGCCACTGAGGGTTGAAATAAACCCGAAAAGCTCGGACGTGCTCCGGAAGATCAAGTCTCTCCTGTGACACTTTGGAGGCAGGAGGACCTGGTGCCTTGATGTGCTTCTGATGGGAAAGCAGCATGCGAGGAGGCAGGCGACCGAGCGGCCTGCAGGATACACATTCCTAAATGTCACTTAGCCATACAACCTGCGAGGGCGGAAGCGTGGGCAGATGGAGAAATAATATTTTCATTGAAAATTCTCTACCTCTAAAATATTTCCTGTCAGGTTCCTTCCAAGGAGGGCTGGAGCAAGGAAGGAGGGGGGCTGAGGTGGGGTGTGTGGCAGTGGATACAAGTTTGTGATTCCTCAGGCCTCTCCATTTTGAGAGCATTTAACTCAATCCCCTTTCTTCTCCCCCTCCCTGAGAAAAAGATCATGCTGGAGCCGGAGGCAGTTTGGGAAGTGAAATAAACACCTGACTGTTAAATGCTAAATGTTTACTCAACCAAAAATAAAAATAGTTCTGGTTTCCTCCATGACACTCTAGAGTTACGTTCACCAGCACACATGAGCTGGAGGTTTGCACACAGGGAGTCTTGAAAGCTTGAAACTCTTTGGAGGGGAGAAATTTGGAGGCAGTAAGACAGGCCTCCCTCTGTCCTGTGAGGGCTCTTCTGCCATGGAGAAAATGCTGCAGCTGTTTCCCTGGTGCAACTTAAAAATAAACTCCCTCCTCCTTTCCTAGCTGCTCGTATCGGTTTCATGGGTGCCAACCCAAACCCAAGATGTCAAGTGCAGAGGGTCAGAGTCCAAGGGTGGGCACAGTCCTCTCTGGGGGATCTGAAGAGCAGGAGGGAGATGTGCCTTGACACGTCAAAGGGAATGTTCAGGAGTTTAGAGCTGCAGCCACAGCAGCCTCTGCGTGTTCAGGAGCTACAAGTGCAAATGGCAAACCCTTCAGCTGGGCACTGGATGTGCCTGTGCATGGATCATCCCAAGGCAGCAGAGCAGAAGTTATGGTGTAGACACTGACATTAGGAATTCTCACTGGAATGTTCTTTGCCGTAGCTCTCCCCATCGAGTTGCAGACATCGTGTTGAAATGTGTGCAGAATTATTTTGCTAATGCTTCACCTCCAAAATGCAAGATGGAAAATGCTCTATATTACCAGAGATATTTATTTGGCTTGATTAGATATGACACATACGTTTGCAATATGTTTCCTTCAGTCAGGTCATCCATAGATGGACTAGGAAATAGCATTTAACACACGTGAAATAGAGCAGATTCCTTTCCTGAATGATGACTACTTGCTGATTCCCAAAGCTTGCCAGCTTGTAAAGTAGCCCAGACGGGCTATGTATGAACTAAACCATCCTTCAGTAGTTACTGCACTGTCTTATGCAGACTTTCTCTTTCAGGTAGAAAAATAGATTATGACAAGTGGAGAAAAGGACACCCATTTCACACTTATTCAGATGGGAGAGGAAATTGGGTCATCAATGGCAGTCCAAACCAACATCTCTATTCAAGCCAGTTAACACCAACTGCTTGCCAAAAGAAGTCCCCATCTTTCCCCCTTTTTAAATGAGAGGAAACAAATCCATGGGATCATAAATGATTTAAGACTCCGAGATAGGTAAGCTGAATTGGAATTACAAGGCTCCCAAACTTGAATTTGCTCCTGAGAACTGGGAAGCCCAGACAACAAAGCACCCAACCTGAGCTGAGGTAAGAGCAAAGGTGGATTAGCATAGAATTGCTCTTGCTAAAATGAAATTTGCTAAAGTTCACCAAAAAGTGTTAGGATAAAAAAATTATAGAACAATTTGGGCAAAGAAAAACTAGAGCCACCTGTTTAAAGTTAGCCTTTAACCTATTCCCTCTGCCTTCCCTTTTGCTTTCTCTCTCAAATTTTCCCAGTATCTCCTCTTTCCATAGAAGCAAATCTTCCCCAGGGAAAGTCAATTCTGAAGGCAATTTTCCAAAAACCATTTGGCAGAATTGGCCGGTGCTTCAACTGCAAACATGAAAAGGCATTTATTCCACTAACTCAAATGTAGTTTGGAAGAGACATTACTGAACTTGTTTCAGGAATATACTTTGACTGCATCAGTTTTATTGCTTCTTGTATAAATGTCAAACTCAATTTGCCTTAAAGCAGAAGAAAAGAACATGGTAATGTATATATTACATACCAAAACTGGGGGGAAAGAAGTGTTGTCTCCATGGTAAATTCAAGCCTATTCCATGCTAATTGTGCTCATCAGACACACTCAGTATTTCACCAGTGATGAGAAGAAGGAGTAGGTACGATCCTGGTATTGAAGATGGTGTGTGTAGGATTGTTGTAAGCTGGCCAGCTAATAAAGGATCCTGAATTTCTATTAATTCTTACATTTTGGTTGCCTAATTTTGTGGCCTAAAACTTTCTCATTCATCCCTTAAAAGGTCTGCTTTCTTGTTGTGTAAAGAACTTGTGGTAACCCGTCGTTTGTGCACCATCAGCAGCATTTAGGCTTGCACTGTTAGCACATCAGCTAACACACATCACATTTGAGATCCAGGACTCCCAGCAGCAAAGGATTTTTTCTTGGAAAGGGGGGAAGAAAAGAGCAAGTCTTCCAAATTCCTATTTCAATCAGCACTCATTGCCAAATTTTCTAGCGAGAAGCGAATTGGCTATTTCAAAACACTTTGTCTCAGCAAAACTATAGTTGGAATTTCTTGGGGGCTAAGGAAAAAAACACATCTTTAATCCAAGAGTTGTCCCCTGCTGAATTTCAAAGACTTGCTGCAGACAGTGTGGGATACAGAGCTTCCAGGAGAAAAAAAGATTGGACTTTTTTCTGTAGTAAACAAAAAATATTAAACCACCTAAATAATCTACTTTCTGCCCTTTAATTGTACAACATAATTTGCAGAAATTTTAGGTATTAGAACAAGCTACGTATTAGGTGATGCCATTCTTAAAATATTACAGGGAACACACTGGATTTTTGCAGTGTTTTCATTTGCATTTTAAGGTCTGATCCTGCAAAACCATAACTTCTTCACACGAGGAGCTGCAGTGGCATCAGCAGTGCTTCTTCTCTACATAAACTTAATGCCTTGCACAATTATTTGCAGGATCAGGACATAAGGCTGAAAATGCAATTACTTTGTGAGTTACAAAAAAGAAAATGCTCTTTGGAATGATAGGTGAGATTCTCTGCTGGAGTAAACGATAAAGGACCCATTGAATTCCATGGAGCTATCCTGATTCACACCCTCTGACATGGCCCATTAATTTTAGTGTATGAAAATGGATCTCTGCTCTAAAAATACCAATTAGTAATAAGCTTTGAGAAAGGAGAAAAAAAAATCAATTTAAATTCATTTTGTGTAATGCACATTTTTTGATGCTATTTTAGTTAAATTATTATTATGCGTAATAATGGCAGGGCAATAGGTGCTGTCACCTTAGGAATTTGCAGCTGTGATGGGTAGTATAAAAGTTAGTGATAGGGAAATTTCAGAAAAGCCCATCAATTGAATACAATTGTCATCATTATGATTTGGATTAGGGTAGTGTGAACACATAAAAAGACATTGCACAACTCAAAATAATTTACAGTCTAACTAAAAAAAATAGAGCAGAGAGGAAGGAGGGAAACTGAGGCAACAGAGCTTCCATGAGTGACTAAGCTTGGAGTAAACCTCCTGCTTCTTGCCTGATGGCCAGGTGTGCTATTCAGGCTGAACCTCAGGAAGGTTAATTTTTTTTTTGAAGGGCATGTGCAAAAGTGAATATGTACTTTGGCACTGAGCCAGTTTCAGCATTCAAATTCCCTGGAGACAGGCATGCGAGCAGGATCCTGTGTGAACACCCAGCTCTGCAGGCATTGAAACACCAGTTGGTGCATGGGGTGATTTGCATGCTCATTTTGCTTCTATTCAGCACTCATCCCACATGCATTTGCGCAAAGAAGATCACACTCCTGCCCCGGAAAGTTAAGTGTTGTCTCTGTGCATTGCCATTCAGCGTTGGTTTTTCATGAACAATAAAAGCCTTTTGGGATAAGTGGCTCTCAAAAGGGGATTCAAGACTGGTTTCCTCATATTCCAAGCAATCCTGCCATACTAATGAATTGTAGTCAGATGGATTACTCACTGTTGCTCATAATATAAGAGTGGAAATTAAAGGGGAAAAAAAAAAAAGTTTTGGTTCATGCAGTGGATTATTGAGGGGTGAGACTCATGTCCAAAAGTACCAGTTGGTTTAGAAAGTGATTTAAATCCCAGAAGAACAAACACAGCAGTGACTATTTAACATTATTGCTGGTAGCTGCAGATGAGTAGAAGTGGGGAGGATGTGCTGAGGGGTTTGACACTCCCAGGTCGCCTTGTTCATGCTGGCTTTCCCCTGCCACGTGCAAGCCAGCACTGGACACAGGACCACCACTTCACCCTGGAGCAGCTGAACAAGGTGCAAAGGTCGGAGTTTGCCCCAGCCCCTGTGCTTACGACAGCCAGTGCCCACCACAGCAATTCAGGAAATTTGAAGCTGTAGTTGCTCAAATATTGAGGTGTATTTTTGTATGTAAGGCAACAAAAGCAAATCATAGGAGTGTATCAGCTCTGCATTCTCATGGAGCTTTTCCAGGGGCTGCTTTGGAAACCCACTGCTCTCACATGTCTGTGAGTGTATTGACTTTGCAGAGTTAAATCCATTTAGCACTTCTTGGGATGACATTAAAGCCATATTACAACCACCAAGAGTTCAGGGTCCAAAGCACAGTAAGCTAAGCTGCTTTGTACAACCTGGGGGTGCTCAGACCCTCCAGATATGGACCCTAAGATGTGGAAAATTTTTATTCCATCTGACCTTCAGCAGCTGCGAGATCAACAGCAGCAGCTCACAGAGGCAAGTCATCCTCAGGACAAGAACTCCCTTCCTTCCCTCCCACCAACCCCTGTTACTTGTTTCACCTTGTTCTGCAGTTATAAAGTTGTTTCTCAATGGCAGAGAAAGAAAAAAAACACCCTCAACATTTCTTCCTCTAAGAAACATATTGACAGGCAGATCCTGTGGATTCCTCCTAGAACAGCTATCTTTGAACTGAGGACTTCTTAGTGAAGTTGGAAAGTTTCCTGGGGTTTTACTGTTTTTTTCCTAAATTGATTGTGGAATTTTTAAACAAGGTTGGTGCCTCTGATCTTTTTCTCAGCAGCTGCAGAATCTGTTTCTCCCCCCACAACTTGTTCCACAGAAACCAGTTATTGGGAAAATTAATGGGGGAAGGACAGCAGCACCATTTGCAGAGCCAACGCAATTGAAGTAAGGATCATCCCTATTGCTTTGTAAACAATCAGATATCCAAAAGAGCTTTGATGAAGTTTTGGGCTTGTAATATATGTGAATTAAGTATAACTGCAAAAGTTGACTCTGGATTTTGATTTGACTATTGGACACTCCTACTGATCATTAATCCCCACTGTTTAGTTCAGGTCTCCTCTGTGAAATAGCAATTTCTTGTTATTTCTTGTGTGCAGACTTTATTTTTCTAAGCTTTCAACAAGAAAATGTCATTTGTAGCTTTCCCTTTTTTTCAGTGTATTTTCCATGTGTTGTTCTACATGTTTTCATTCTGAGGATGCTGACCTCACTTGCACAACACTGTCTGATTTCAGTGAAGTGTGACTGGACCTGCCCTGGAATTTTTAATGTTGGTCTGTCCATAGTTACACACAGTGAAATTATGTTGCTGCGAGTATAAACTCTTTCCCAGGCTGGAAAACACAGTCAAGTGTGGCCATAAGAATGAGAGAAACCTGTAGGGATTAAACAACTCCCAGAGGCAGAACAGGACATTTTTTTTGAGTAACATAAAAAGGAAAAGGGGTAAAAACATGTGCACACACATGCAGTTTAAGTTTGGAATTTTCTATACGGTGTTTCTTGCTAACACAACTGACTGAAAAAAGCAGATGAGAAGTTTTTCTTGAGAAACCTCCATCTTTCTCAAATTCAGCAAAGTAATGACAATCTATGCAAAAGTGTAGCCTATGCAGAGTTTCAAACTCAGTTTGGCTGTCTTAGGACAGCCTGATAAAGCAAGGATCAGCATCCAAGTACTTAGGTGTCTTTTTACTCCAATCCTTTGGAGGAACGTCTGCACCAACCCAATCCCATTTATTTTACACTCAACCTTTCCAAATAATGTTGGAACCAGAAAGTTATTTATGTGACCTGCTTAATTGAAAGAGCATTTGCTGTCAGTGATCAAATAAACTGTTATTGATCTTCAGCATTGGAGGCTACTCACACGGAGCATTCTGGTACGTATTTTTCATTAAGTCACTTTTCAGAAAAAAAAAGATCAGAACGCAAGTGCAGCAGAAAAATATTCCTGTAGGGTACTGAGAGAAAAAAATCAAAGAGGTTTGAGAGCGACTCCAGAGAAAAGAAACTGCAAAGCACAAAATAGCAGCACCACCAACGATTGCACAGAAGTGTAAAGGCTCCAACACACACAACATCCTGCTTGTTGTGAACCCCCAATTCTTAGTAAGAAAAACTATTTTAAATCACAATGGAATATCCTGACTCTTTGTTTTGGAAAAAAAGAAAGAGATGAGTCACAGAACTGCAGGATGGGTAAGGCTGGAAGGGAGCACAGTGGGTCATATGGTCCAAACCCCCTGCTCAAACAGGATCATCCCAGACTCTAAGAATCCAGGCTTTGTGTTCATGCCTTGGTGCTTTTACGTAGCAGTACAGATGTAGGAAGTAACAGTCTTCAAATTTCAGCACTGGAGCTTTTCCACCTTTTTGAATTTGAAAGTAGAGACTGAGACACAAGTGGTGTTTTTTTACAGGAACCCTTTTGATCCAAAGGTGTTGTATAGCAGAAGAAATCCCTAAATGGTTAATTACTAGATAACTAAAAGTTATCATTCCACACAGTGGAATGAAGTTTAAGATATCTCTCATTTGTGACTAATTCTGTGACAAAGCTATTGCTTACATCATGTCTAAAGAGAGGGAAATACTTGTCCTACTTTTACAGCTGAGACCAGAGGCTTCTGCTATGTTTTGTTTTACTTCTTACAACTTCTTCTGATTGTGCTTGGGAAAAAAAAAATACTTAGAACTATGATGGCATCAAGGTCAAAATTATCTTTCTCTCAAACTATGAAGGCATTCACAGCACTGGAGAGATGCTGGGCTAATTATTTTACCCATCTTAGGCTGAATGTTCAGCAGGATTTTTTCAGTCTCTCAGATCAACATACTCTGTATTCTTCTTACTATGTTATTAAAAAAAAAGATCAAATCATGACTACACTCTCAGACTACAACCATTTTACTGATAGAATTACACAGCTCTAAAATATAAGGCTTATAATGGAAACGCTAACACAGTCTTGACTCTGCTCTAATATCACTGAACTTCCTTTGGGGGTGAAGCTTTGCCTCAGGAACCTTAATTATCTGATGTGGTCAATTACTCCAAGATAATGATGATTTTATCAGGTATTACTGCTCAAATATTTTACGATAGACAGGCTATTTAATTGCATTCCTGACCTACCAAAATGCTTACAGATGACTCAATTAAACATTAAGAAGTGGTAGGGGGAAGGGAGGGAGGGAGGGACAGCGCTTAAAATCTTTGCTTATAGTTCATTCAGAGAATTTGGTTCCTCTTGAAAATCTATCCATCCATCCATCCATCCATCCATCCATCCATCCATCCATCCATCCATCCATCCATCCATCCATCCATCCATCCATCCATCCATCCATTCATCCATCCATCCATGCAGGTTGCCCAGGCGTTGCTTGGACAGGAAGTTTGGATAAACAAGTTCAGTATTAATGTACAAAAAGTAAAGCATGACCAGCCTCTTTACTGATGGGGGATTAGGACTGGATCCTGAAAAATCCTTCTGGTGGATTGAAAAAGTCATTTTAACATCCCCAAGAATCCCAGAGCATGGCATAATAAATTTTCCACCACATTCAGGTAAAACAGAGTTTTTAAGACAGTGAGAAAATGTCTTTACTGCAGCAGCCTCTGGGGATAGTTTCAACTCCTGCAGATCCCTCAGCTGCCCAAGTGCAATTCACCCTGGAGTTGGCTGCTCCATTTTTCTCTCCCTCAGCCTGGCATTCCTGGTGCTGGGCTGGCATTTGCCTGGGAGGTTGAGGTCACCCCGAGGACTGCTTTAATTGGCATCTCTGCTCCAGTGGCCCTAATGGGCTGTTTCCCAGGCACAGAACTGCCCTGCCTTGAGAATGCTTTGGCTGCACAGCCTCCGATTTGGGTCCAACCCTGCCCTGGAAGCTCCTGTGTGGGTGGCTCTGACCTGGGAGCCCCTCATGCCCTGAGCAGAGCAGGGAGCTCCTCCCAGTGCCCCCAGACAGGGAAAGAGGGGGATATTTCTCCTGCCAAGCAATCAATTTGCTGCTGGTGAAATAGGAACTGTGAGCAAGATTTTGAGGGTAGATTATTTTTCCCTGCTGCTTACAATAATGTTACTGTAAGATTTTCAGCAACTGTGTCAAGGACTCAGCCAAGATCCCTGAGAACAATGGCCAGGCTGCCCTTCCTTTCATGGCTGCTGGAATTCTGCTGCATTTCTCCACAAAGGTCCATTTTTCTTTCCATTCTGGAAATAATGTGTATTGTTGCACTATTGTTGGAAAAACTGGCAGCAAATCCTCCTGGGCAAGGAATGTAGTTACCCACTATTGCGTGAGGCTAACAGGAGGAGAGATGACATTTTATGGGGTTTTACTCAGAAAACTTTTCATGAGACTATTATTACCATTTTATGGGATTTCTCAACAGAATTTTCATGGGCAGCATTTTGATCACTTTCTGTTATGTTTTCAGCCTCACTAATATTCTTTTCAGTCACATTCCAAAGCACAGCATCCACAAATATTCCCAAATATATCCTAAATTGCCCAGGAAGGAAACAATTTTTCTGTTTGAAATAAGAAAAAAAAAAATTATTCTGAAATGTCAAATTTTAGAAAACCCAACTGCTGCAGGAATTGGTTTGGATAAGTGAAAACAGTTCAGCTTGATTTTTAAAAATATTACTATCATTAGTTCTCATATCAAGATGAAAATTTATATTGAAACTACTGTAATTCTTTCATTATGAAAAAGAGTGGCAACAGTGAAATAAGCAGAAAGAGGCAGCAAAAATCTTAAGCACCATGATTTTGTTGAATATTATGTAAGTAATTACAATTTTTGGTGAGTGAAGTGGTGCCTGTTGACATCCTTCTCCATATCCCCTGCACAAACCCAGACCCCTCTAAGTCACTTTCTCACACCAGTTTTTGTAAAACCAACCTCCCCCCAGAACTTATTCCAAATACTGCAAATCAAATTTTTATGCCTGCAATGCTTGAGCTCCTTTTTACAGTACATACATATTTCAGACTTACCACTTAATACAATTATAGTTCATTTAGCCAGCAATTACAGTAATAGGAAGACTGGCAACCACTGTCATTCAGACTGGAAAATCAATGTTGCACAGAGGTACTTTTATTCATTCGATGGAGTGCCTCCTTCATTAGATGCACATACTCTGGAATCACAAGGAAAGTTTCAGACCACTCTGGTTTTTATAATATTTTTTTTATTTATTTATCCATATACTATCAAGTTTCCAGACAGAAATATAGTGAATGACATCCCAAGGCCCTCTACAACATGATTTATTCTATGATTCTGTGAATTATTGGTTCTGTTTTTTCAGCAGATCCATTTTCTATTGCATTTCACCTGACAGAGGACCTTTGACAACCCATTTCTGAGCAGGGCCCCAAAATATTGTTGTCCATGGGCAGTGAAATAGATTCTTTGGAGTTTTTCTTAAACCTTTAGTACAATGTTTGCTTTTAGTCCAGATTCCATAAACTTATGTCCAGGAAGGCATTTAAATAGGTGTTTCAGTTAATCCTTAATTTAACAGAGTTCTGAAGAATCCACGTAAACATATGGCTACAGTTAAGCATATGTGCAGTAGACAGGAATGAAGTGCTGAATTACAGATGTAGTGCTTCCAAGAGAAAGCTAAGACTATAACCATGTCTCCTGAGCTTTAAATCCTCTCTCAGTCACTTAACCGTGCTGCAGCAACCCCACTTTGGACTGATGGCTTAAATAGCTGTTATATTTGCATTTCATTATGTGAAAAATTAGGACTTGCAGAGGGCAAGAAGGATCTGTAATTTTACCTGGAATAGTCAGTCCTAAAAGGGGTGGCTAGCAATGGGAGGGCTGCCTTCCTTGTTCAAAAAGGAAAATCCTTAAATCACTGCCATTACTGCAAGAAGTTGTTCCAGCAAGGAGAATAATGGTATTTTTGCAGGTTGCCAAACTTTTGCTGTAGAAGAGCCTCTTGGCAGCAGATCCACTTGATTGGATGAGCATTACTGAATTTCCTCGTTGATCTGTTTGTCTCTGCATGGTGCCATCTTTTGACGG
Source organism: Tichodroma muraria (assembly GCA_013390105.1). Lineage (NCBI taxonomy): Eukaryota > Metazoa > Chordata > Aves > Passeriformes > Sittidae > Tichodroma > Tichodroma muraria. Next base: position 466,591 of record WAAG01079623.1, read on the forward strand.
TGTTACATTATAACCCCTTGTTCTTATGATAAATTATTTTAATCCATCATCAGAGCACACTCTTGCTCTAATGATGGATTAGTGCTATGCATCATCAGGGCGAGGAGCATTGATAATGTACCATACAAACCCCCACTGACAGTGGAAAAATCTGCCAAAAGAATTAGTTTGCATTGCACCAAACTGAGACCAGAGATAAAGACACCATTACATCCCACAGTAAAAATTCCATAACTGGGATAAAGATGCCTAAAGGTGCAGGAGTGCTATGTGGGTTCAGTGTCCCTGCATGGTGTCAGAGCCACTCATCCTGGTGCACAAGAGTATGGAGAGACATGGATTCATTTAGGGGTACATAGGAAGCCTATAGAATCATAGAAACTCAGGGTGGTTTGGATTGGAGGGAACTTAAAAATCATCTATTGGCAACTAGTTGCCATGGGCAGGGACACCTTCCACTATCCCAGGATTCTCCAAGCCCTGTCCAGCCTGACCTGGGACACTTCCAGGGATCCAGGGGCAGCCACAGTTTCTCTGGGCACCCTGTGCCAGGGCCCTCCCACCCTCACAAGGAAGGATTTCTTAATATCTGATCTAACCCTACTCACTTTCAGTTGAAAGCTTGTTCTAGCTCTCCATGCCCTCACCCAAAGTTCTTCTCCCCTTTTCTTGGAGCACCTTTAGGTACTGGAAGGTGTTATTAAGTCTCCCCAGAGCTTTCTCTTCTCCAGGCTAAATCCCAGACTCTCTCAGCCTTTCCTTATGAGAGAGGTGCTCCAGCCCATGGATCATCTTCATGGCTTCCTCTGGAGTTGCTTCAACACCCTGCTTACATCTAGGGCTCCAGATAGCCTGAAACTCTGCTGCCTGCCTCACAGGTGGGTGCAAATCCTTGGTGCAGAAATCCCCCACTGAGCTCCTTTCTTGTAAAGCCATACCTTGTGTAAGGACTGTGATGATTAACATCAAGAAAACATTGGACATCAAAGAAAACACACAAGAAATTGAGCAGACTATCACTCAGCTTCAAATAAATCCATAATACAGAACATTAAACAATATTGGCATCATCAGAGGCTAGGCTCAACTCATCCTGTAATTTCAGCAATAAAAGTGAATGAGCCTATTGGCACCTGGGTTCTCCAGGGACTGCTCTGCACTGCACATCTAAAAGTACCTTGTAAGCGCCTGAAGATTGTTATCAGAGAATTGTCCATGCTTTGAAAATCAAACTACAGAACCCAAGAATGAGAGTTGAATTCGTGACCCCTGCATATGAGGCTGATCCTTTTGAATGCAGCCATCTCTCTGTCTAAACTGTCATATTTGCTCTTCATTCCAGCTCATCTATGTCAGCATTTTACCTACACAGTTTTTCTAAGGAAGATGGAAGAAACTCTATAAACAAGCAGTGATGGAGAAATCTTCTATGATTTGCCAGATTTGGGGACAGGATTATTGTTTTAGAAGGAGTTTTGGCATGGAAAGGCATGTCCTGAATGAACAGTACTACTAAACAAGTAGTTCTGTATTAAAGCTAATGATTTGCTGTGGTTTTGGAAGAAAAAAGGCTTTCTTCTCATTAATTACCTTTGGCACATGGATTAGCATACCCATGGAGGCTACTGGAACAAGGAGGGGTGGGGACATGTGTGGGAAGATCAGCTGTTGGGACAAAACTCCTGTCCCCAAGCTGCTTGTCCCAAGCAGATATTGAGGATTTGGGACCACTGATGACATTGGGACTTTTTCATCAGCTTTGCTGAGCATTTCCTCAACTTACTGAATCAGCACTGTGTGTTTATCCCATGTCACTTTTGGGCTGTGCAGAGAATGATCCCAGGCAAGTACCAGGATTGCAATTAATTATTCATGTAGTGCATTAATGGATAGTTGGTCTAGGAACTAAACTTCCTGAAGTATATAATAATAACTATTTTTATTTTAGTGCATCCTCTGTAGAACAAGTCTGAGCACATCTCCTGTCTGGCATTTCATCTGTAGCTAGTTCCTCAGTGCTGCCTTTGACCTGACACCTGGAGAGGATCCAGGGGGAGATTTGACCACGAAGGGGAGCATGACATGGAGCCTTCTTGACTTCTGATTGAAGCCCCTGTGCCAGCCATCCCGGGAATATGCCCCAGCGGCTGTGATTTATTGCTGTGTTATCATGCCTGTCTGCCTCATTACAGACTTCGAATTTTATCAGGCAGCTTGTCCTCCAGTGTCTGGTAACCAATTACTGTGGTCTGCAAAGAAGCCTGAGGTACTTTGCCAAACACTACTAATAAACTGGGAAAGAGCCTGAGCACAGCTTCAGGTTGCCTTAAGGAAATTCCAGGGAGCACTTTCCACTTTATTGTCTAGTTCACAGTATGAACTGGGAATTATCTCGAGGAGTCATTCTTTACACAGAACTAAACTCCCCTTTAAAGATCGTGCCACACTGGATTACTGCACATGGACTTGCCAGCATCCAAAGACTGCTGAACTCAGTAGGAGCTTTTCAAATGACAACAGTGAGAGCAGGAGACTCAGCCCACAATCTGAAACCGGATACTTCAGAAGAAAATGAAAAAAAAAAATCCTTTTTTCCTTTTTCTGATACTGTAACTAAAGCTGGAGGGAAATATCAGAATGACCAAACTTCTACACTACAAGGGCAACATGAACCTGTTGCTCCACACTTGTGAAAAAAAAATTTAAATCTCAATGGGTAAAATAATCAATAGTGCTTTTTGCAAGTCCTCTGCAACAAAGAAAATGTCATGTGAATCTGTAGCATGTGCTCTGCTATACATATTTTAATATTTTCTTTCAAGGTTGGTTTGCCCTAATGATCCAAGGAGGAATGAGCTGGCATCCATCCTGCAGAAGTGACCACCACACCCTTCCATGGACAGAAAAATTCTCTTAGTCCTGCTTATTTCTCCAGCACCCAAAGGGTTTCACCTGTGATCAGGCAGCTTCAGGTGGCTTGGTGTGAAAGGTGAGCAGATAGGGAGCCATGCTCTCCGAGAAGGCTCTGGGAACTGCAGAGCTGCCCTGCTCACATTCCCATGGACACACACGCACACACAGACACACACACAAAGTTTCTCCCTCTCTCTAATTTTTACTGCATGGCAGTTTTCTAAAAAGTTTTTTTCCAGGTTCTAAAAGACCAATTCCATAAAGGAATGGCTTAGTGCTACAATGACATGATTTGTGGCTTCCAGGCTCCAAAGCTGTAATTTATTCAGACAATTAGCAGCAGCCCTGTATTCTTGACAAATTCTTCACTTGTGTGCAGCTACTACACAACAAGGTGCTTTTAAGAACTGTGCCTTATGGATTAAAAGACTCACCCCTCCTTTTTCCTCCTTATTTGACAAGTTCTTTTCACAGTCAATGGAAATTAATACAGCAGGTTAGAGAGGTGATATACAATAATCCAGCCAGTCAAGAAAGCATTGTCTGAAAAGAGCAAGTAGAGAGCCTACAGGAATGTTCAATACACAAAAGGGAACACTCCAGCATTTGCCTTTTGGTGAAGTTATTTCACTCTTTGCCTCACAAAATCCTCCAGAGTTACTGTACCAGATGTCACTGAGCTGCTGTTAATAAGTGTAAATGGCATTTAAGTGTGGGTTAGCTGTCCAAAAATACACATCTGAACACCTGCCCCAGCACTCAGGTGGCTTTGCCTGGCCCATAAAGCAGCCAGAGCATCAGCTGGCTGAGCACAGCGTGCCTGTGCAGAGCCCCCCACCCCACGATGCTGAGACCCACAGAGGGGCAATATAAACCCATCCAGAGCCTTTCTCACAGGCAAGCCTGAAGTGAAACCAGAGTTGTAAAACCCAGCCCCAGCTCTAAATCCTGCCCTCCTCCAGCACTGCTGAAGGCCAGCCTGGCTGGATGCAGGGGTTGGGTCAAGGTCCAAATCCTGTTCCAGCTGGGACCTTGTCTTTCAAGAGCAGCAGCCCTGCTGGAACAAGGGCTTTGCTTCCAGGCACAAGGTGCACTATTTTTTTTTTTTTTTTTCCTGGGGATCTGTTAAAGCTACCACATTACTGGCAGGATGAGCAGCCTCTCCTCCAGCACATTCCGACACCAACCTCTTTCAGCAAAATGAGGACAAAACCAATCAAATCATGGTGGACTTGGGCAGAAACTCTTCGTCTTCATTGCAGGGGAAAATCCTGAGATGATACTTGGAGTAGTTTTTGGGGTGATATTCTCTCACTCATCTCACTCCAAAGAAGTTAGACGTGCAGTGAGACCTCTGCAGAGAGCTTTTCCCAGCCTTCCTTGTGCTGTGGCACAGATGGGAAATGACATTAATGATCTATACTACCAATTTCACATTATGCTATATAAATGCCAACAACTTGGATAAAAAAATGGGGTTTGGCCAGACTGAAATTTGTTAGCATGAAATTTTGAGCAAAGTGCAAGACGATAACAGATTTTTTTCACTAACTGTGGGCAGAGAAAAGGAGGTTTAACAGGCCAAGTATTCATAATAACTGATTCATCTCGAGCTCAGTTGCTGGTGTGAATGGGTATCTTAGAAATACTTGGAAGGTTATAGGGATGTCCATAAAATCTGCAAGACTTGGCCCACTCTTGCTTTTGCTGAGAGTTACAGAGCATTCAGTTCAGTAACAGCAGAGCTTCACTCCACAGCACAGGAAAATTCAAAGTATTTGGCCTCATGTGGCAAAACAAAGTGTTTGTTCAGTGCAACTAACCTAAGCAAATTCCTCTTAATTAATAATCAGATGTATTTTCTTTCAACAAAAATGAGATTGCTATTGAAATATAATGAAGATTTTTTTAAAGATCTTGTCTTGTTTAGGAATGGATTTTTCTTTTCATTACACAAAAAGGGAAAAAGATACAATAGAACAATGATTGAGTCAATAGATCTTTTCACTGTAAATAATTTGTAGTGGTGAAAAAAAAATACATTATAGAAAATTACATCAGTAATTTAAAAGGAGGAATAAGGTAAAAAGAGAGACCTGTGGGAAGAAAAGCACATTGATGCAGTAGGTTCTGGTGTTTGCCCTGGCTTTAACTGCTCCCAGGGATGTTCCTGGGACTGGATCTTGTGTAAGTGGGTGTAGTTACACTGATTTTAGGGGAGTTGTGCTGATTGATACCCGCTGGTGATACAACACCTCGGTGTGTAACCCTCAGATGTTAACAAGGCTCACAAAGGAGAAACAAGCCCTTTTCATTGCAAAGTTAATTTGTAAAGCCAGCAAGATACAGGATTTCAAAGTGTTTGTTATTTATTTAGGAGCCCACTTAAACCGGCTTCCTTTTTCTTTCCTCTTTTATTTTGTTGAAGAACAAGTTTCCTCTCTCCTGTTTCATTGTCTCCTTTCTCAGCCACCACCTTGTTTTGGGTTAATTTCCCTAAACAGAGACATAAATACCATATCAGATTTTCTCTTTCTTGGCTGAGAGTCAGGCCTGCTGTGCTGTGAGTGCTTGCTGGAGTTGCAGAACCTGTCTCTGCAACAGCAGCTGCACTTTGCATTTAGAAAAGGAAGCAGGAAAGACCTTCCTTTTTTAAATTTTTTTTTACCCACTCCAACCCTTCATTAATCTTATAGTTTAACCAGGAGAAAAACTCAAAAAAGTAAAACAAATCAAAAACTGAACCAAAGGGAAGGGAGGGATGGGATTAGCATTTCTCATTTCTTCTACCTTGCAACATCTTTATTCTGTCAGGTGAAAAAGCCACCAAAGACCAGGAATGTATGTTAAAGAGAAAATCCTTAAAAGACAACTGTGAAAAAAGGTCTTGAGAAGATCTATCCATTATCAGCCCAGCTTTCTGGTGGGTCTACCAAGGAGTGGAGTACAGGTTTTTTTTTTTTGTTTTCAGGCACTGGCAGGACCCTCCGAGCAGCACTTGCCAGGAAACAGGGAAAGAGGATCTTATTCCAGAGTATTTTTGGCATGCATTATTAAAGCAGAGAACATTTCATCCACCTCTGCCTACCCCTGCTCAGAGCCCCCCAAAAAGCAGTAGAGCCCCTACAGTGAAGACTGTTTATTTTCTGCTCAGTTGGAAAGCAAAGGTCCTATTACTGTTACAGGGAGTTACAAATATTCATCAAAGAAAGAAATGACCCATAAAGGCAGTTAAGTTAGTTTTATTCCTGCTGCATAAGTCAACCTCTTTTCTATATATAAAATGATGGGGTTAGAAAAGGATATTCATCAGGCAGTCCACTGATTTGACTGGCTGCACTTCCCCAAGTACTTTATAATTTGCAGTTATAAATAAAGATGTTTTTAATAATCAATTGGTATTTAAATAACATACAATAACTGTCTTATTGAATCCCACTTTTTAGAATGAATAAGCAGTTAGACATTAAAGACATGGGTACCAAACAGCCACAGGATTTCAGACCATTTTCTTTTTTATATACAAGCCATAAATATCACTATGGAATTAGCTGGTTAGCCAAGGACCTGGATGAAGCCAGCAGAAGACCCCACTCTCTGATGTTGCCCTTAAGTGATCATATACTTTTCTGGTACGAGGACTTTTTAAACAATAACCACATGTTATTTTCTTTGGCCACCTCTTACAGTTCAAAAGGGGTGGCCTCAGACTCTAGAGTTGAAGTAATGTGTCCTCAAACCAGAGCCCTAAAAGCAAGGAGCATCTAATAGCAGGTTTGAGATGCTTGGTCTCAGCTGGGTCTGCAGCATTTCCAGCAGCGAAGTTCAGGCATTGCCTCAGGAAGGGGGAAAAAATTTCCTATTGATTAAAAGTCCTACATACACAAAAGTGATTGGCTTTGTCTTTCTTTAAAGAGGACACACATAAATACAAACACACTCATTTCCCTTGACGTTGCTTTTGTTTTGGATTTTGGAAGGAACAATTGTGCACAGAACTGAGTTCAGTCCTGCTGCTCTGTCACGGATTTGTCTGAAATGGAGATGCAGAGCCAGGGGCAGGGCAAAGCAAACCTACCCTGGGTGTGCAGGGGAGAGAGGGTGATTAGGTATGGGGGCACCTGGCCCTGGGTCAGCTGCAGCACCTGAGTCCAACAGTGCTGCCTTTCTCTCGCTGATGAAGGGAAGTCACACACAGGGCTTTATCCCTGAAATCCCATGTTTTTCCCTGGATCCCTGCTGGACACAGACACCAGCCTGCCCAGTGGTGGGCTGCATGGAATACCCCTTGGGAAGGAGCTGCCCACATCATACTGGTGAAGTAACCTCTGTGTTTCAGGTTGTCTCAGCCACCCCAACTCCCTAACATCATCCACCTCCAGCCCCTCACATCCCTTCCTGTGCCACAGGAACAGGCTGAGGTGGGATCTGGGCATGGGCTCTGCAGGTGCAAACTGGGAGAAAAATCCAGCATGTCTTGAGAGGAACCACTTTGTAGTTTGACCTCTTCTGGTTAGAGAAAAGCACAGAGTCAGAGTTGGGAATCAACAGTACCCTACCCCCATCCCCAAACTTCATTCCCTCTCCCTACATTCAGCAGAGGATGGTGCAGGTCTTTCAGGGCTGGCTGATGCCAGCACCTAATCCCCTTTATTTCAAGCTGCACCTGGAGCTGGTTGGGAAGAGAGGCACTTTCTGGTGGTAGTGAAGGGGCAGGTGTGGATGTGGTGCCTGTGGGTCCTAGGGGCAGACATCCATGCACGATGGGCCACCCCGGGAGGGTTCCTGCCTTTCTGCCTCTAACCTGCAGCCAGCACCTCGCACCTCCTGCCTCCAGCAGCTCACCTGGCCCTGGCCCTCTTCTTTCCTTTTTTTGTTTTGGTTTGGTTTGGTTTTGGGTTTTTTTTTGTTTTTTCCTCTTTTTCTTTTAAGCCCCTGCCTGAGCCGAAAATAACTCCTTGGCAGAGAGCCCCTCTAGAATTTATCACCACTTCACTGTACCCCAAGGCTCTGGGGCCGTACCACTGGTGGTCCATGTTGGACTATGCTCTGCCAGCTCTCATGTCACCCGTGTCCCCAACGGCCCTGCCCAGCAAACCTGCCCAGCTCCCAGCCACCACATCCTCCCTCTGGACGACACAGATCACAGATAAAGTTCACCGGCATTCTTGCTCCAATAACTTTTCCCATCACACTTCTTTTCCCCAGTTATTATTTTTTCAGCCCCCTCCCATCCCCTCCCCCCCCTCCTTATTTTATTTTAGGCGCCTCTGAGAGTTCAACTGTCGCCTGAGGCTTCAAACTAATTTTCTCTTCAGAAATGATTGCAGAAAGCCGCATGCATAATAAATCCCGTTATTGCTCTTGTTATTAAAATAGGTTGTTAGGGATGTGGACTTGGAGGCCTTTTTGTCTGATGACAGCAGTTCTTCTTAGCTTGGTGCTTATGGCTTATTGACTAAGGCTGCCAGGTTCAAAAAATAAAAAAAAAAGAATAAGAAACGAAAATCAAAAAGAGAAGGAGCTGCAGCTGCTGTTTAATAGTGAGAAAGTTGGGATGATTTGAGGCGGTTCTTTTAATCATGTCCATGGGCCTGTTCGAAAGACAGTGAATTTCCAGCAGCTCCGAGGCTGTACTGAGGGCCCGCAGAGAGTGTCTGCGGTGAGCTCTTTTCTGGAGCAATGATTAATTAATATTTCTTTGACATGATTTATTTGAATGATTAATTAATATCCTGTGACAGCCAGGACTGCAAAATCACTATGCTGGGCTGCCAGCAAGGCCCAGTGAGAACCAGAGCCTCCAATGAAGAGTCTGGAGGATGAACAGGCTGAGGGACTGCAAGGGAAAATGAGTAGGACTGTTCTTCTTCAGGTGAGGAGCTGACATCCAAGGCAGCTAAGTGGCATGATCAAGGGCACCCAAAATCTCAGTGTCAGGGCTACTAATTGAAGAAACCCTTTTAAGTTCCTGCGTGGCATATTGACCATCAGTTTGTGTTTCCTCACCTTGCTCCAACAACCACACATTTATCCAGCAACCTGTAAGCTTTAACAAACCAGAGTAGAGCCCCTTTAAAAAGAAATCTGGTTAAAGCAGCAAAACTCCTGTTAAAATAGATTCTTTAAACAATAGAAGTTTTTCAAGCAGGTTTGATAAAGGAAAGTACACTGCCCAATCATTAAATGGAAACATTTTCTGGTGCCCACATGAAAATATGCTTCATAAATCACTGTTGCACTGTGAAACAAAAATCTAATCATAGATGAGGCTGTGCACTTAGCAAGTTTCTTATGCATGGCAGCTATGAAGCAGGGTGTGTTCCTACCCGAGGAAACCAATCGTGTCACATCCATAGGGGAGCCTGTGCCAGGACTGGCAGAAATCTCAGAGAAACTTCTTGCTGGAGGCACGGGGGGATGCACACACTGCACAGGAGCACAGCATTTCCCAGGCACTTCCAGTGCAGACCCACAAAACACAGTGCATTGAGCCGAGACCCGAAAAACGGTGCATTGCCTGGGCTGTGTCCTCTGCAGCAGCCACTGGCATGGGGTGAGCAGAGGGGACGTGTCCAAGAGCCTCCCTGACAGCTTGGGGCTGCCTGGCCCTCGCTCCCGAGAGGAGGACACTGTCAGTACTGACTCTGACATCTCCCCTTCAATGTACATATGGATGATGTTATGCAGCGTTTGACTACTAATTATTATTTTATCATCAGAGGTATGCGGGTGGTTTAAATAATTTTTTCGTGCCCGGGGTCGGGATAGCTTTTATACAGTAGCATCTCCAAGGAGAAACCTCTGGAGGTTTTGCTGTCAAAACTGTGATACTGTGGTACTCCAGGCCCTGCTCCCAGTTTCGAGCACCGGGAGATATCCATTCAGTCAGCGAGCTCGACCCCTGCAGCAGATAATTCCCCAGTCAGCACGGAGAGCAATCTCAGGCACAAGATAGGTACCAGATTTATCCTTGGAACAACCAGATCAGGTCCTTTGGCTCTGAGATATGGAACCACACTGCAAGCTCAAGGGAATGGTGATGTAACATCTCTTTTCTGGTACCAACGGGCAAAGATTTTGCTGGGGATTTCAGTGGAGCTGGGACTTGGCCTGTGCTTTTCAAGAACCGTGTCACTGTTTAGGTTATTCTAAAAATAGGTGCTATAAACTAGTAAGACAACTGAATGTAACAGCACAGAAGAAGGAAAAAAGCTAAATCTGTGAAACACTATTATCAATATGGTCACTCAAAAGCTGTCAAGACCAGCTAAATTCAAAGACTCCTGTAGAAAATATAGAGTCCATTAGAGAAAATACAAACCCAGTTGCATATTTAACAGCTTGAGAGCCCCAATTTGCAATTCTAGATCAATTAATTTAAGGTATCCATTTGAGTGTGGAAGCTGGTAGTAGATGTGAGTAAATGGACATTAATACTTGAAATGCCCAAATTGAAAACAACATGCTTGACTTCAGTGAGGAGAAAGAAAATTATGCAGAGTTTCCTTGCCCGTGTTCCATTTCTAGGTGGATTTTAAAGAATGCAATTCATGCCCCAGCAATACAGAAGCAATTACAGAAATGGAAAATGACCAAGTCATTCTCAGGTATTCATAGAAAATTGGCATCTCCTGAATATTGAATTGTACTGGGTTCCAGCTTTCTATAAATACAGAAGATCAATAATTATCAGGGAAATGCTTTGCTAACGTCTCAAAGCTGGCAGGACTGAAATAAGAAATGCCATTTACGTGCTACTGCCTGAAAAAGAGAAATAGTCTTTCCCGTTCTCTTGATGAATACTCCACTTGGCCTCGTGATGAGGAATAATTATGGACTGCTCCATTTGCACACTCAGAAAAGGAGAGAATGGACAAATGTTGGCTACAGCTGCCTCGTTCTCTGTGATGAACATTAGAGAGTTCCCAGCCTTTAGGGCCTGCAGGGCTGCTCCAGCACACACCTTCATGGGGAGATGGTGTGCTAAGAACAGCTGCTCTTGAGAACAGCTTGGAGAGTCACTGAATAACAGAAATGTTTATTGCTAACCATCCAAAGGTCTTGGGGCACTTTTCAATGCAGATAACATCACCAACCTTATTATATAGGGAAAAAACTCACTGAAGCTTTTAGGAACAGGCTAGGATGTGAATTAGTGTTTATGCCTCTGGACTCTGAGCTCCAGACTCCTGCCTGTTTACTTTCTTTGCTTCTTTCCTGCACCTTTTCCTCCTGGGAATACTGCAAAGGCAGCAGTGCACTCCAAGGACTCCAAGTTCTCTCTTCCCAAACTCCAGCATCTTAGAGTTTTCTTCAGAGCATCAGACTTTAGAGTTTGGGAGAAAAAAGGCAGAAGGGAATAAATAAGATAGAAAACATATCATCATCATTACAAACATAAAAAGCTACAAATCTGTCACACTGCAGAAACTCTCACTTCATTGTTACTGTGATTTATTGGGGAGCTAATTTTAAACAAGTTTTCTTTTCCAAAACCACAACACAAAAACAAACTGAATAAGCAAGCCAGAGGACAGAAGCTAGTCGCTACCGGACAATTTAAGCAATAATCTCATTTGCTTTGTAGTATAAAAAGCAATAAAGGGCTGTTTACTGAGTGAATAAACACTGAATGAATCACAAAAAGCTCTTTATTGCGATTATACTCCAAGGCAGAGGAGATTATTGTTATTACACAAGAAGGCACAATGTGAAAATTTAACTCAATGCGCCAGATTTTCAGACCGTTTCAGTGGTACAATTGTGTTCGGGGAGTACATTGTGTCTAATCTTAGCAGGCTGTTTTGACAATTCTGCATGCAAATCAGGTGGTGGGGTACAAATGCATTTAATTAACTATTTACAGCCAATTTATGCAAGCCTGGTGGCTGGACACGTGTTTTGCACAAGCAATGGCATGTGAACTGGTTGGAGAATCAGTTGCCCTGTGTGATGCATTCAGCCCTGCACAGGACCCATGGATGTTCTGCAGTGAGGAGCCTCCTACGTGTTCAGCCTCAAGGTGCATGATGCATCCTCCTCATGGGGCCAACCTGCACAGCTCCCACGTAAAACCAGTTTTAAGGAGGTGGACAAGGGGAGTATAAGCTGTAAGAACTACATTGATGCAGAGAACATCTTTCTCTTCTTTTCTATCATATTTTTTTTAGTATATTGCTTTTTCTACTCAGTCGTTTTGACTTGCAGTCCTGATAATGTGGCTGTGCTGAGAAAAGTGAAGTTAATCCATGCAGATTTGTTTTTCCCCTTGATTTTCTCCACTATATTCTCCCCCTACTGTCAGATCAGTAAAAATGGAAAGAGCTCTGAAAATCTGACCTCTGTCAGGGACAAACCTGGTGCAGCTGAGGTGTGCAGTGCTCAGTGCTGCAGGAGCCACCAGCCTTTGAACGTGAGTGTGCCAGGTGTGTGTTCACACCGCAGCTCTGCCTCGTGCACAGGGACATTGCTCAGTCTCCTGATGCATCCCCATGTCTTCTGGGGCACTAATCTCCTCTCCCTGACACAGTGGACATCATCTCCTTCAAATAATCACCTTTAGGTGATGGGGTTTGCTAATTCTCCACTGAGGCCCTTTGTGCCCTCATCCTACAGAAGGATTTGGTGAGATGTGATCTTTCACTGCTGCTTTGAGTTCAAGTGAAACCTGCAGCCTTGGCAAAGGCACTGGCATCTGCCCTGGGAAATGGCAGGAGATGCTCCCAGTTACAGAAGATGCTCTCAATTAGAGAAGTTTTTCCTGCTGGGACTGTTCCTGGTTGAAAATTTGTATAGCTCATGCACAGAGCTGGATTATTAACTTTTGATCACCAGCTAACTATTGTTGAGTGAGAAAAGTGAGTTAAGCCTCGATGATATCACGACTCAAAGCTTTATTCTCCTTTTACATGTAGTTGGGAAGCTGCTGGGAATCATCTCCAGTGTGGCTTAGCTGGCATGAGAACCAGTTAGGTAGATATTTGAATTGGCTTTTTTTTTCCTCTTGGTTTCCATTTTTAAGGTGCTCTGTGTTTATGACTGACTGTGACCACTTATGGGCATGGAAGAAAACCCAAGTAATGCAGGGGCCTTTCTATTACGTATTCATTAAAATAAAAGAGAAAAGGTCCATAGCAAAAATAGTATAGTTTGTTAGAGAGGAGACAGAGCTGAAACAGCAGGCTGGAACTCCCTTCCAAAATATGCTCAAAATGGTCATTATGGATTTTTTGTTTGTTTTTAATTGCTCATGGTTTTTGTTTCCCCCTCCTCCCTACCTCCCATTTGGAATGCTTCAGCCACACAAGGAGGGAATAGAAACAACATAATGTGATATTGGCAATCAGTCTCAACAGACAATAATAATCAAATCCAACTACTTGTATGCAGCAAAAAAACTTCACGATTTTCTTCTGGAATTGTCGGTTTGCTCCGTATATTTGGTCTGATTTCTGAGCTTTCCAGTAAGAAAGGAATGAGCTAAACTTACAAGAGTTATTTGGAGCAAATAGTTCAGATTTGCTCTGGTGTTTGTCCAGTTTAGGGGACAGTTAAGTAGATCCCAGGAACTGGGTTTTATTTATTTTTTAATGGAGGTTAAACAGCCTCCTGATGACACCCTTTGTGAAGCCTACATTGAACTGTGCTAACAGCACACTGGAGAGGCACTGTAGAAACAGCCTTAGTGCTGTTATTTGAAAATATGGCCTTTTGGGTCTATTTTAAGCCAAACCTCCCATGTGGAAAAGAGGCATCAATCAGGACCTCTTAGGTAAAGAGGAGGAATGTAGGAGGTTTTGTCATCAGCATTTCCTCACCTCACCTATCTTATTACCAGTATAAGGAAAAAGCAAGGGTTGTAATTGCCAGCAAGAGCAAATGATGGTTAAGGTAAAATAATAAAAGGAAAACGAAAATATAGAATATTATGGAAAGTGTACATGGAAAAATAACACCACAGACCTTAAAAATATCAATAGCCAGAGCTCAAAGAAATGGATTTATTTTTTTAATTATTAAATAAACATGGGACAGGAATGGAGGGGGCTGTCATAGATGAGAATAGAAAGTATTTTGTTGCTGATAGTTTTAAATCGCCTTTGAAGGTTTATTTAGTGAAGGCCAAAGCTTTCAAGATTCTGAATTCAATTCCTTTGGGCTCCTGGCCTCTGTAAACACTTTCATGGGCTACCAGTGCAGAGAGAGGAGCTCTGGCCCTGGAGAACAAAGCCTTCATGTTCAAGACACGATTTCTGTGAGTAAGATGTGGTTTTGGCTGTTCTGTTGAAACCACTTACACCTGGTTTACTTCAACAGTGCTGAGCAGGATATGGTAAAAGACCTGGAGTGTTGGGACCAAGCATACCAGATCTTCCTGCACATACATTCCCTGTCACAGGGAAACTCCCAACAACAGCCCTGTCCCCTTTCTCACTCTCTTGACCACAATTCAACAATCTAAACAACACATTTTTTTTAAAGTATACACATTTTTCTTCTTCCCCCTCTGATTCCCATTACCCTTCTGACCATATCCAACTTAGCTTTAATTCTCCTCAGCAGCAGGGCTCCTCTGTTGTTAGTGTTTGCTGTGTTGGATAACTCCTGGAATATTTTTTTTCCATTCAGGCCAAGAGTTCTGCTCTGACAAAAGTCAGGGATGAGCACTGGCCACCCTCTTTTCCAGAGGTGATATAAAGGTGTGACAACCCTTCCGGGAAGCTCATCACAAGTAGGGCCTTGCTTGTATGTGCTCCCACCAGGACATATGAAAATGGATAAAGGTGATGAGCAGGAGAGGAAGGATTTGCATTTTTAAATAAAACTTTGCCAGGTTAAGTAGGGGAAAAGCTAACATTCCCAGTAAATCTGTCTAAGGTTTCATGCTAGTACCGCCTGAGACAGGACTCTAAGAATATCAGACTTATAAATCCTCAAGCTGTTCAATAAATCTCCTTTAGTAGGCACAAACCAGTCTGTTTTGAAGACACAAGGAGAAGTGAGACCTCCAAGCCTCACTTAAGTTTTCTTCTAGATCAAGAAAAAATGATAAGCCATAGAAAACAGATTTAAAAAGTCCATTAAAAGACCACACACCCTCGTCAGAGCCAGTGTAGCAGCAACACCTTCAAACTGCCTCTTCACACCTTTCCCCTGGACCAGCAGAGAAGTCCCTTCACCTTTCAAAGTATTGTGACCCAAACTATCACAGCTGCACAGAGACAGCAACAACTCACTGAGGAGTGACTGTGGTTGGTAAGATAGGAGATCTGACCTGCAGGACAATGATGGCTCTCCTGCCAAAACGAGCACTGTGCTGTGGACTTGTCCATGGAGCTCCAAACCTCCAAGAAAAAATGACAACAGCTGGCACTGAAGCTGCCCAAGCTTATTCTGTGGTACACCTTCCTACTCAGCAGAGCAAGAATGGATTGTTACTGCACCTGTGCAGTAAAAACAAGGGGTCTGTCTTTTTAAGAGTTTTCAAATCTCCCTGGCACCAACTTCTACATCATGTTAAGTTCTGATTAATCTCAGATAGCTGAAATTTGTTGAAGCTATATTTAAATGGAGAAAGAGACAAGCTGAAATTGTGCCAATATTTCCTGCTCTTCTCTTTTTCTGACTTGTCCATCTCTTCAGTGCACACCAGGCCCCCCAGGTTAGGACTGTGCAACACTTGACATTTCCCTATTGGTCTGTAGATGCTACACTAATACAAGCAGCGTATTAAATGCTGACATCTGAAGTTTACTTGTTGAGAATTTTATAAGGAGAAAAGAAAAAAAAAAGAGCTCACTTTATATGTAATTTTACATGTCACAGCTTTGTTTTTCATTCCCAAATATCATCCCTTTCCCTCAATTAGTCAGCCTTCCATCGCATGAAATGTCTGTCATCTTGTGAATGTTGTAATTGCCTTTTGCAAGATCAAAACCAGGTACAGGACTAGAAAAAAACCCAAAGCCCAACCACCTAATGGGGCAAATGTTGCAAATATAGCACACAGAGCTTTATTTAATTTCAGAGGTGGTGGGAGTGGTCTGGCTTGAAAGGAACAGACTGTGCTCCTTAGCAAACTGTTGTTGTAGAAAAATATTTAGGCCCTGATTCATGATTTAAATAGTAAAATCCTTACATCTCTAAAGCTTTATCACAAGTGATTTTAAAGGCCTTCGAAGCGCAAGCAGAAGCTCTTCTGCTCCATCCTGAACAGCAGCCAGCCCTGGGGTGAAGTGGCAGGGCAACTTAAAAGTGATTTACAACATGAGGTTAAGAGGAGCATTCAATGCAAATGAACTCACTGGATGATTTCTGATGGCTAACGTGCCATTAGCTTTCCTTAGATCAAGCCAACATCTCAGGCTTGTGTGAAAACCACCATGATTTTCTTAATAAAAGAAAAATATAGAAGCTCAAAGGGCTTATCCAGGTGGAGCTGGGAGGGAGGAATTGAATTTTGTTCATGAGGTGCTCTCCAAGTGAAATTTCACTTACGAAAGAAAGTAGTTTTAAAAAAAATAACCTGTCTGGGTGGAACCTGGCAGAAGTGCCTAGACAGGGGACTTTCCCTGTTACCCTGCACTAACTTGTTCCATTAATCCTTCTAATTTCGTGTATTCATTTTTACACAGCTTAGCTTGTTCACTGCATGCCAGTACAAATCATGTTCTGCTCCCTGTCCTCTCAACATGCTCCTGTCTCTGACAGGGCTTGGCTGCTGCTGCAGTAACTCATGAGCTCTGGCAGCTGGGCCACTGGGATGCAAATCTCTTCTTGTCCCCTTGGGGTGCCATCGATACTTTATTAAGAGTTTGCATCCCTCTTTATCCGCTGAAGTGATGGACTAACTGCATTTTCCTTCCTCTCTAGTGGTCTCAGAGGACAATAAATAAATAGATATTCTCTAAAAATGTCTAGTACAGAATGACTGAAGGAGAATCAACCCATAATTTATCTAGGTTTTCTTGAAACTGAAATTTGTTTTAAAAAAATGTATGTTTCAAGTCTCATCCCCCCCCTCATTTTCCTGAAGCCACGTCATAAAATAAGTTAGTGATACGTAACTGAGATTCGTTTCCATTGAGTATCCAAAACTGTCTCAAAATACAGTGCATCCACACACCAGACTTTGCAAATATAATCTCAAAGCTATATTCAACTGGGGACCTGATTTAGATGTGATAATTTCTCCCTTCTGGGGGGGATTCTTGGAGCTGTGATTTAACTGAGGGCCAAGTTCTAACAAACAAACACCTGAAGTTTAACCAAAGCTTCAAAGTCAATCTCTTAAATTTACCCAAACCAGGGCTGACTCCCCTATGCTGGCAGTGATCAGTTTATGCTTCACCTGAAGTAAACGGCAGTGAAATATTCAGAGAAGCTTCTCATTATATGCAAAGCTAAACACACACATTGCCATTCTCCTGATAAGACAGAAAAACATTTTTCTGAAGCCACAGCAGCACCCTGAGTCACTGGGGCACACGTGCTGCAACACAGCTGGACACCCACTGGTTTTCTCCAAAGCCCTCTCAGTATTTTGAGGATAAAGGTTAGATGCTCTCTCTGAAAGAGCAGCTCCTCCATACTCTGTTTCCCCTGCCTAAACAGGGCCCCATGCACTATATATGGCACATCTTACAAACCCTTCATCAAGTACAGAATTATTCATTTCCTCATAGGCTTTTCAATAGGCTCATCAGGACAGCATCCAAATGCTTCTCAAATACCCATGGATGTTTCCTCAGAGCAATTTGACGTGACAAGGATGGGGAAAGATGAGGTCCTGAAGGAAGAAAACTAGGACAAGTCACTGAGGTCCTAAGGGATGAAGACTAGGTTAAGTCATTGTAAGTTTGATGTGTCCAAGGTGAGATAAGGGAGATGTTTTCGGAGCTGAAGTTACTGGCACTTAGCTCAAGGCCCTGCTCCAACACCTCCAGGCATGTGAGGACCCAGCACTCAGCGACACAGCTCTGCAAACCTCTTAGACCTGCACAAAATGATCTCCATGGCAGAGGCTGGTCCAGGAGTGCACCTGTCCCTCCTCTGGGAGAGCTATTTCCCACCTGTGCTGTTCACAGCTTTATTCGCTCAGAGCTTTGTGACCTTGTCAAGGAGAGGAACCTGGGGTCCTCTCCTTAATACGGAGAGGATTTTATGGCTTTGTCCTCACAGGTCTCTTGGTAATGCTTTTGGCTGCAGCCCACTCACTGAGCACTGATGGGATGGGGCTTTGTCCACTCTGAATTTCTCTACTATTGGCTCTCTTTGTTCTGATGGAAGGTACTCTTTCCCAGACATGTCTGTAATTGTTCTCCATCCCCCAGTTTCCCTAAAAATATTCCTGGGTCCATATTCCTGGGTCCATATTCCTTGAGAAGCTGCTGTTTCTATAGAGTCACTGTCTTCACCAAAAGAATTCACCCTGTTTGTCAGTCTCACCTTGCTTCACTCTCTTTCAAGACTTGTGAATGGATGACTTATGTATAAGAAAGGTTTGTTTAGCAAGTAAACTCCAAGATGACTTTAAACAGAAGGCTATGAATAAACAGAAGACAAAGCACAGGCATTTAGCTTTGCAGTTGGATCATTCTCTAATTGCCTTGTCTTTGTCTAGAATTCAGCAGGTCTTGCCCTGCACATCAGAGTGCACATGGCAACGTTTGGGAGATAAATGCAAATACTCAGTTTGGAACCTGGTGTTTCATGTTCCCCTGTCACATGCCCATGGGGTGAAGGCTGTCCCATTTCCTCACATCATATTTTAAGCAAATGTTTCCTTCCCATCTGCAATCTTCTGACTTTGTAGATCTTGTTTTCAGCACCCCAGTTCATAAACACCCGAAGTTACACACACCGTGTTTCACAGCCCAATCAGATTAATTTAATTTCCTACTAAATTCCATGAGTACAGTGACCACAGACTTGTGCTCCACACTACTCAGGGTTCCAGTGCTGCGCCCCATCAGGGACTCTTGTCCCAGCTTTCCCAGCTGCTAAGGAGGAGAGTTGCCAGCAGTTCAGTGCTTCTTCCATACCTGCAGGCTGCACATGCTGCACCCTCCAGCACCTTTCCCCGGGGCTGGATTCTGGCACTTCATCATGACCTTTGTTCCTTTTGTAGATGGAGCCTGGAGCAGGAATATTTGCTGTGCATCTTTTCCACTTCCTCCAGAATCCCTTTTTGAGATTGCAACTGAACCCCCCCTACACCATCTCTTTTATTTGTACATGAGCACACATCAGACACAACACCTTAAGACTCTTGATTAGCCTCTTCCTAATTACCTTTACCACAGCACCCATGCACCAGGAAAGCAGGAGCAATAATGGATGTAACTATACTACAGAAGGTTCAACTTCTACCCTTGTAACTCTTGTCTCAATTTCTCCAGGCAGTATTCTCTTTGAAGAGTAAAATGCTCTCTTCTCAGTCTCACTTCTGATACTCTTATTTAAAACAGAGGAGTCTCGCTTTTTTTTTTAATTAACAGTAGTTTCCTCAATCACCTTCCCATCTTCATAATAAGATGTAGAGCTTCAGTTCTGGACATGTTTAATGCAATGTCCCTAGGATCCCAAAAAGCCACAATTCTTTTGAAAATATCAGGAGAACTTGAGACATTAAAGAACAAATCTGACAACAGTTTGATGATGGAGCCAATCCTGCCTTGAGTCACAGAGAACTAGATGACATCTTAAAGCCTCTTCCACCCCATTGTATTATAAATTTTGTTTTATCCAATTAAAGATGATCAGAAAACGTATTTTCCATTGGTATTTCCCAGCTTCTGAGCATTTGCAATCTTAAGAATTTTCTTTTAAGGGGAGATTCTTGCGCATATGGGCAAACTTAATGCAAAAAAGAGAAGATAAAGTTGTTTGAACACTGTCTTACAATCATTCCATCTGTGACAGGTTTGTGTGAGATGCTGTCAAACACCGGAACAGGAGAGAACCACTCCGTCTCTGGACACTGAGGGACCCACGGGCCAGCAACTGCACCCCGCTACCCACACCGTGTGCCTCGGCAGTGAGGCAGTTAACAAAACAATTTTGTTCATGTGAAAATACAAAGCAGCTGCTTGGTTCTACACTTGGCAGAAGACAGCAGCCCCCTCTGCACTCCTTGTCTTCTGCTGCTTTTGGATCATTGCAGAGCTAACCAGCTGTTGCATTCCACATGCCAGTTACACCAGTTTAGGAAAGCAAGGGCAGGGAAAGCTGTATGGCTGTACAAAAAGGAACGAGAATAATACACTGCTGAACCAGAAAGGACAATATTTGTATAATAAACATTTTCAGGAACATAATGATTCCTTTGTCGTCAAAATTTTGGAATGGTTAATTGTGCACACGAAATGTGCACCTAATCCACATGCTCGAAGGCAGTTAATGTGCTCCCAAAGTGGCACTGCAGATCTGGCCATCTGCACAGCCCTCCCTGCACAAACCCTCACAAAACAGGGTGGCCAAATGCACAAACACTTCTGAAAATAAAGTTACTTGTGTGAAACGCGTTGTTTTTTATGTCTGTGAATATGCATCTTGGGTGATTTTGTTTCCAAGTTTAAGAATGCTCTAAACTGAGCATTGAGGGTTTATTGCAAAAACGTTCATGGTAGTTCTGTGCTGGAGAGGGCGTTCAGGTGTGAACAGGTTTGGTCTTGAGATATGATGGACACAGTCACAGGTATCAGCTGCAGAGAGATTCTGAGTCAGAAGATGTCTGCTCCTTCAGACAGGACTTGTATTTACTGACTTCTGTTTCTGAATCAAATTCAGTCAAATATGAGTCAAGACAGGCTTAATGTGAAAACTTCCCTGATATTCAGTCTCTAGGAGTCTATTTCTCATGTTTGATTCCTTGGATCTCCAGCTTGTAGCAACGTTTGCCAGTAGTGCAAGTCCTCAGTGGCCACCACATGGATTCACAGGGATTTTTTTTAAATGCAAACTAAAAATCTTTAAAACAGGGGAAATACAGCCAAATGTAAAACCAATATTAAATGGCATTTAAGAAAATGGTACTTGAAAGAGGAGGGAAGATATTTTCTTACATTCAAGACTTCTTGAAATTCTGAATCACTTCTCTCAACAGACTTTTGTTTTCGAAAGAATTATCTGAAACATTTTCCTTTTACCATAATAAATTTAAATTATACATACCGTAATGATATCAGGTCAATGTAGACATCTAAAGATTTAGAACATTGCTATTTCATAATTGGACTATTTCCTATCTAAAATAAAAAATCCATTTTCAAAATTTTAAAGTCACTTTCAAATGAGAAACACAGCTTTCTTTATGAAAATGTTGAAAAGTCCTCATTCAATAATTTGTTTCAAAATTTCTGAGTGTTCATAAAAGCCAGCCTTTCTCAGAGAACTGGGTAGATTTCACTGAAGTAGCAATCATGTATTAAACTAAAGTCCTTGAGCAGCAGCAAAATGCTTTATTGAAATAATGAAAAAAGCCTTTTCTTTCCTGTACAGCTCAGGAGGTGAGCTCAGTGAGTATAATGAAGTATGGTTCATGGTTGTCTACTCTGGTTAATTTGTTATATCCTGTAATGCACAGAGGTTGGAAACTTGACTTGCCTTCCAAACAGCTTTCCTAGCACCTTCCTTCCCCATCCAGCCCAGGACACAGAGTGACCTCAACAGAAATATCCCTCCAGGATACCTGCAGCTCTGCTGCTCCTGGCAGTAGGACTGACTGGGATGCTGGAGCTGCTGCTGGGGTGCCCCATTCGGGCAGGATTAGATAACTGCAGTGAGTGCTGGGTGCTGAGTGATGCTCACCTGAGAGCTGTGGCTTGCAGGCTGTAGGATAATGGCTTGTTAAGTCAGGCATCCCTTGTCCAAAATGTCCTTTTTTCTTCATGATGGAGTGAAATGTTGTTGTTAGCTAGTGGTGTGTGGGATTTGTGTTAATGGCATTACTAACTGAGTTAGCAATGCAGTGATGGTGCCAGGCTGTCATTAATCACTTGTAAGGTGCTTTTGTTATTCAGGTCTGCCTGTGACTGCAGAGATTGGGGTCTCCCCCTAAACTAATTGTGCCAGGGGGGATTTAGATTGGATATTAAGGTTGTCAAGCACTGCAAAAGGTTGCCCAAGACAGTAACTATCCCTGAAGGATTTAAAAGACACATGGAAGTGGCACTTGGGAACATGGCTTAGTGGTGGCCTTGGCAGTGCTGGGGGAAGCATTTGATTTGATGATCTTAGAGTTCTTCTCCAGCCTAAATGATTCTAGTGCTCTGTGAATGGCCCTGCACTCACCAGCAGTGGGGTCACATCTGCAAGGGCTCTTTTGAAGGTTATTCCTCCTGCACAGCTTTTCAATATTACCTTTTAAGAAATATTTTCATTTTTGAGAGCTACACATCAAGTCCTTAAACTTGGTTGTGCTTCCTGAATAGAGGAAATAACCAAGAATCCCTTCTCAGTCAGGGCAGATCTCCTTGAAACCCTTGCTTTACAGTTTGAGTGAACACCAGGAGAACACAGAATCCTTCACTGCTATTTTACAGTGCTGGTTTTTCTGTGTAAGTAAGCCACACTTTCACTGGAGCTGGGACTGGAACACATTCTCCTTTACCCAGGGTTAGTGGTTATTCCAGAATTTATTCCTCTTTGACACTAGAAAACTCCCCCTTTATTCCAAAAATTTGTTTCAAAGAACTGACATTTTCTAACCAAAAGACTTTTAATGACAAAATTCCTGAACAGCTGTAATTATACCCTATGGCTCAGTCTGAGGGATAATATTGTTATCCTCTGTAAAACAGCCATCCAGCATCCCATTATGTGTCCCTAATCCCCAGGAGCCTGGAGGGAGGAGCATTGGTGAGAAGCACAGAAATCTGGGGGGCTGTTAGGTGAGTCCACTCCGCTTCTTGGCCACCCTGGATAAATTAAACCCTAGACAACTGCTGCGGGAACAGAGCTGGGTGGAAAAAAATTACAGAACAGCTGTGCACACGGTGGGGAAGAGAAACAGACAAAGGATATCCCCACCTTACCTGTGCATCCCCAGCTGAAGGCAGGTGAACATCAGCCTCCTGCTGAAGGCAGCAGCTCCTGGGGCTCAGGCTCCAAGTGCTCCCCACCACCGGGCTGATGCGAGGGGCCGAGCGTGGGCAGCGATTCCTCGGCACATGTTCCAGCTCTGCCACCAATTTTTAAAGCACATCACCAAGCTTTGGAGCTAACTTCCTAATGAGGATAACTATTATTATTACATGCACGTATATATATATACAAACCCCCCAGATCCCCGTGAGGTTTCTTCAGACTGTCCCAGAAAGAAAACATTTTCATCGTGCGGGCTGTGATTGGGAACACATGGACCCGCCGCACCCCACTCTGGCACTGATCACAGGGGGAGCAGAGCCCAGTGCAGAGGTTTCTTTAATTCCGTGGGTTTGGAGCCTCAGCAATCGAATTACCTGAGGAGGCTGGAATGTCTCTGGGGTACAATCAGTCATGCAGCGTTTGGGTTAGGCCAGGACGGGTAATATATACACGCTGGCAGCATTGTGCAGCCACCCAACTGGGGAAAGAGGAATTTCTCTTAATTAATAGCATGATGTATGACACGTTAGCAGCACAAAGTCTGTAATAAACCCCGATGCCTCCTTTTACAGTTCACACAAGATGAAAGCTCGCTGGGATACCTGCAGGAATGGGGCATTCAGAAATGCTGGCAGAGCAGCTTGTGGTGAGGGAGCTTTAATGGCTGCACATGGAGCTTTTGATTCCGGAGTCGATTTTAGGCAAAGCTGCCTTGGAGCGAAGGAAGCAAGTTTCACTTTCAACCTTGCCCAAGGCTGCTACCCAGAGATGAAGTTGCCAGTGAAGACGACTGAAATCTTAATTTAATTAACTACAATTCCCAATAAGACAAGCTTGGGGGCTTGGGTTCAGAGCACGTTTACCTGAATCTGAGCTAAAGTACTGGCTTTCCAAATTCCAGTTGCAGTTTTTATTTGGCACAGGACTGAGACACAGGCTAGATGTAAAGCTCAGATTCACTCAGATTTGCCCAAAGTATGAGGGTATTCAGATTTTCAAAATACATGTTTACATTTAGAATAAATTTGGCCTTTTCCCACACTAAAAGCTGTTTATTTAAACCTATCATTTTGGTCATGTCTTTTCCGTCTTATATTTCTTAGACTGCTAGGTCAAAAAGTGGGTAAATAGGTCAAGTGTTGCATAGAAAATGGAATACAGAGGCAATGTGGCTAGGACTTGGACTCCAGAGCTCTAAATTAAGCATATTAGCAAAGACTGCTATGAATTACTATTTATTCTTATACTCTTTGATGGTCTTTGCCTCCTTGAGGACCAGTTTTTGGTTTCAACCAAGGAAGGGTAGGAAATGGAAATGTCCCAGCTCTTGGCATCTGTGGAAATCCCTCAGCTGAGATCCTGGAAGCACAAAAACCTCAGAAAGAGATGGGGACAATAAAAACAAAATATGAAAAAAGAAATAAAATCAGGGCCCACCAAATTCTGCAGAAAGACCAGGCATTACCCCTGTGGCTCAGAGAAGGGACACAGATCTCAGGCTGCAGATGTGAAATTTCAAACTCGCCTAATCACAAAAACAATTTTAAAAAGCATTTCAGGACACTTCTGTAAGAAACTTACAGCATCTTGTGTCACTACATTTAAAAAGGGATGACAGATGTGTTTGACCTGAGAGCAGGACCAGGGTTCTGTGTGACAATGTAACTGTCCAACTCCAGATCCATGAGACCTCTGCAGGGTAGCCTGCAAGGAAAGACCCCACTGAGCAAACACAGCACATTGGCCTTATCTGTGCATCACACATCACACACCACAATCCCTTCCCTTTCTCCCATGACTCTTCATAAAAGTGAGAAACACCAAAACTCTTCAATGAGTAAAAAAATTTTACTCACTTACTCATTCCCCAGAAAGAAGAGGAAAGAGGAAAGATCTTGCTCCGAAGCTATTGCTTCATTCCAGTACAAAACTTTTTTTTTTTTTTTTTTTTT
>WAAG01079623.1:491583-503547 GCA_013390105.1 Tichodroma muraria
TTTTTTTTTGAGAGAGAGCAATTTAGTGTGGCAAATAAAAGCCCAGCTAATTTTTAAATCAGCATGTAGCCAACTCAGCCACCCAGTAGCTCTGTCCTTGGGCAATATTATTGAAGCACACACAATCTATACTAAAGCGATCAGCTTCCCTCAGGCCTGCCAAGGGGATGCGTTAGGCGAGCCCAAAATATGACAGAAGGAAATTTATGTGCAACTTTTACACATAATATCTCATTATGACTCTCCCCAATCTTTCAATTTTAAAAATAAACGGCCTTTGTAATGATTTTACCAGGAGCATGTTGGAAAGGAGATTGAAAAAGAGAAAGGAAAGTGGCTTTGGCCACAGTTATTTCTTTTGCTCTTCTTCTCTCGGGTTTTTCTTTAATTTTCCTGAAGATGTTTCCACTCAATTTAGGAAGAAATGGAATTTCCCCTCCCTGCCATCACTCTTTTTCTGTTTTGCCCACGTTTTCAAAGATGGAATGGCTGACATAATGAAGCCTATGTCAATAGCAAAGTCATTTTGACCAGTTGGTAAATAATGAAAGTTTCCACTTAACGTGCAAGCCAGCTTACCCAGGGGACGAGAGCTTGGTCCCCTCCCAGGCCAGAAAACTGTCATCCCTTGCACGGCACACACAGCTGAGAGCTGTGCCTTGCAGCAAGGGGAAACCAGAGCCCAGCTGAGCCCAGAGCCAGACGCTGCTTTGCCATGAAGAACACGCACTTTTGGACACTGGAGTGCTGATTGCACAACTGTGTCAGCTGGTGCTGGCAGGATCAAACCCAAAATGGAATGGGAAAAAGCTAGAATAAATAAGTGTACACAAATAAGAGGGGGGGAAGCCCCGGTGATGATTGATCTGCCATATACAATTGCCAGAGCTGAGCTCCAGGACTGGGTTTGATAAAGAAAGGGCAATTTTGTTACTTCTCTCCTGAGATGCCAATCCTGGCATGATTTTCTACTGTTTCATTGTGGGCATGAGCAGGAATGATGCTGCTCATACTCTACAGACCACAGCTTGAGAACCCAGGGGAGGAACATATACCTGAAGTGAGAATCAGCTATAAGCATTTTCGGGAACAACATCCTCTGAGTGGGGGTAAGGAAAACAAAGTCAAACTCTCACAGCTTCTGCTGGTAGCAGAGTGGGATGTTCTCAGAGTGGGAAACAGAATCACTGCCAATGTACACTGACTGGTGGAGAGACAGCTCCCACTGTGGGCTGATGGGCAAGGCACCATTGTCAGGCAGAGAGAACTGGAGCAAAAGTAAAAATATCCCAATCTGTACAAAAAAAAGCTTTCACTGCTACACAGTACTGTATTGTGTTTTCTTTTCATCCCAGATATCTTCTGAGGAGACAGCAGCCTTATGTCTCTTGCCTTCTAGTTCATCTCTTCTTGTCTCTCAAGTCCACATGTTGGGACAGGGTCCTGCTTTTAACAGTGTTTTCTTCATTCATTCGTACATGGCTGTTCACTTTTCTATGACTGCACACTGCTTGGTTCTCATTTTTGATGTACTTGTGAGACCAGAAGTAAAGTTACTGGAAACAAAGATCTGTAAATATCTTCTGGAGGACTCATTATTCTCTTCATCAATCCCACACCCCTCCGGTGTGTCCATCAATATCTGGCCTCCTGGAGTCCGTGGGTGATCCCTTCCCTCAGGTAGCTTTCAGCCATATCTTTGCTCTCAGGGATGAGCTATGAATTATTTGTGTAGTTCTGGACAAACCACAGGAAATACTGAGATCGGGTACTGAAGAAAATAAGAAGAATGTATATATATATTTAGTAAACGGTCATGACAAAAATAACATCAGAAAACACAGTGGGAGAACAGACACATTTTGGCAAGAAGACTGTGTATTTTCATTGTATTTATGGTGTATTAGTTCTACATTTGAAGAGATCATTCTGTTTAGGAAGGAAAATTTCACTTTGTTTACTCTCTTCAAGATAAAAAAAGACAGAAGTCAAAAGGCTGATCCTCAGCAGCTTATTCCATATTGCCTAGCACAAAAAAACTGGAGGTAAGGACTGAACCAAGATCTCCCCTGGGTGATTTTACAGACTAATGCAGCTCTTTTAACCATTCCACCACAACTTGGAAAAAAATGTAATTCATAAAAGGAATCTTCCAACAGAGGGATGAAACTGGACATACTGAATTTAGAAATATTTAAAAGCAACTTACTAGTAAATAGTGGTAAAAAGTAGCATCACTGCAATATTTGTTTTGTGAGGGAACAGATACATGAAATTTGGTACCATTAGTATTAGTGGCATAAAATGTCATCAGGTGAATAGAATTTAGGAGAGAGCGGCAGAAAATGATAAGCCTGGGAGTTCCTATGAGCATAATGCAGTCAATGAATTCTCTGGACCTCATTTTTCCCCACTGTAAAACAGGTACAATCCATTAGATTGGAGAGAATTCATTTTTTCTTAGATGCTTCTTTGAATTTGGCATCTGCCATGGACACACAATGTATGTGAATAATGGAAGAATTATAGAATGGTTTGGGTTGGAAGGTTCCTTAAAGAGCTTTTCATTCAATCTCCCCCTGGCAGGGATGCCTTCCACTAGACTAGAGTGCTCCAAGCTCCATGAAAAAAAAGCTTCAGGGCTGGGGACTTCAGACCGAGCTCGTTTTGGACGCCCATGACACAGGCTGTACATGACATATCTGGCAGTAAAAATACTGAACACTGAGCATGCAGAGGGGAATGCTGCAAGTCCACTGACTGCAGCAGAAATGTGGAATCATGGCACGGTTTGATTTGGCAAAGACCTGTAACATCAGCGAGTCCACATGTTTGTGTTATACCATAATTACCCAGCTTGTAAATCAAACAGCAAAACAATTAGCATGTGACTGTACTTCACACACCTGAACATCCCCGACTTCCCTGAATCCTTTATATGGAAAGCTTTGCCTCTTATTTTAAACAGACTTAAAGCAAATTTGTCTCAGATCTTTCCACGCTTGCCACATCTCCAGGTATTACCTGGCAATGCTATTGCTCTCACTGAGCAACCTGAGCTAAAACCCTTGAAGTGAAGGCACCTTTGTTCCACAACTGGATTCTTTGGAAGTACAAGGCATTGGACACATCCCAAACCCATTTTTCCATTTGCAGAATGAAGAGTATTTTCTACTGAGTTGTTATAACTGGATTCACCACTGCAGAAGTTGGATGTATCTTTGCCATATTTTCTACGTGGGGTATGAACACATATTTCTTTCCAAACACATTTATTTCCAAAAGAACAGACTGACTAGAAAGCTCAGAATTTAAGAAAATTAAAGATGACAAGAAGCTGGGAATGAGGAGAACAGAGTACACTGCAGTGGGGTTATTTCAGCCTCATGTGCTCTTTTGGAGAACTCCTGTCCCAGGCTAATGTCACACTTCTGCTCCCAGCAGTGTGACCACAGAGGAGAGGACCTGCTCTGGCCACTTGGTCACAGCTACCTAAGGCAGCCAAAAAGTTCAATGACTGCCTGTGGTTTCAAATCCCAGAACCCGTAAAGCACAAATACAGGTTTCAAATGCAAGGCTGTGACCTCTCCACTCACCAATAAAACATGCCCAAAGTCATAATAAACAAAACATTACAATTCAGGGTGGCAAGGCATAAACCAGTCATATGTATTTTCTTTCTGGCCACTTAAGCAAATCTTAGCCTTTACCAAAAACTACCTCGGTGAACTAAGTTAGCAAAACAATCCTGATTACAACATAGGTTAGAAAAAATAAGTCAAATAAACTTAACCTAGAGTTTCTCATGGGATTTTTTATGTTCTTGTTTTGCAGAGTGGAATATGGGCCAGGATAAACATGGAAGGGGCACAAGTGTGATAATATAATGACACCTTTTATTAGCTCAAAGATGAAAAAAAGAATAACAGAACTTTAGATAAATCAAAAGTCTTTTTTCTTCATTTTCAAGATGCAGAAAGGAAAAACCACAGCTTGTATATTCCTGACAATGCTCATCTTGTCAGGAGCATGAACCCACGATGTTGGTTTTTCATGTCTCTGGATAGCCAGCGAGGGAGGGGGAAGGGGAGAAAAAGAGTGGCTTTGTAGGAATTGAAGGAACTGACATCTGGTTGTACAACGATACAAATTTCCAGGTCATACTTAACAGCATGAATAATAAACTGCAAAGAGTTGCTGGCTACTTTCAGAGTGACACTGTGGTAACCTTGTTAAGCTGTTTTCCCTGGGCTACCGACAGAGCCTCGGCCGATCGCAGTCAGGGCAGAGGCAGAATTTTAGGAAATACTTTTGCAGGAGATAAATGGGCACTCCTGTGTATTTGGGGATCTTCACAGAGGGGACAAGATTCAGAGCTGCTGGATGGGAAAGAACCCAACCCAAACAAACCCAAAAAACCCCAAAATAACCTGAACAGTGCCCAAGAGGAGATAAACCCACGGATCAAAGAGATGTGCTGGCAGTCTGGTATCTGCTGCCTATTATCAGAGTTGGTGCAGTGGATTAATGATTTCTTTTCTGTCCTATTACATCTTTTTCAGCTCCTGCCATCATTTATTATAGCATCCTTACTTTGCTGCTCAGATTGACAAAAGGGGAATAAACTTTCCCCTGCAGGTGTTTTCAGGAAAAATACCTTTTCCCCAGGAACTGGATATTAGATTTAGTAATAACTGTTCTTCCCAACAGTTCAAGACACTGTAGTAGCAGACACTTTTTACCTGGTATTTCAGATATGCCCACCTATGTCTTAAAAAATACTGGTCTCCTGTGAATACGTATTTTTAAATGTAGGAGGTATTTTAGAACAATAGGCTAGAAAGTGTATTAAACTATCTATCACATCGATTTTAAAGGATTACATTTTGACATCTCTGGTGCAGACAGACCAAGAAGCTTAAAATGTATTTGTCACAGAAAAGATTAAATCCATTTTACTCTTTCTAAGTAGATCTCAAACTTCCTTAGCAATAATAATTTTTTTTCAATTGACTAAAATAAAAAAAGGGGTTAATAAGATTTAGGATGACTGGAAAGAAGAAGCAGTCTCTAAAGGAAATGTCAGAATACAGGCAAGGGAAATGGAAGGGGGGGCTTTCTTAACATGTTTCTTGTTAATACCCTCCTACCTTCATTTGGTGCAAAAATACAAATTGCTTATTTCCCTAAATGTTAGTATACAAAAATAAAATACGTATATCATTATTATTTATTACATATGCATACGGCTGCAGAGAGGCAAAGAGGGAAAGCAGGAGGAGCCTAATGCAGGGAGGTGCTTAGGAAGCAGCCAGAGAAAGGCTGAAGGAACAGGAGAGAAGTCATCAACTAATCAGCTCTATCAGGAGCCGAGGATGGATTCAGCAAGTGTTTGAGAAAGGGTCAGGGAGAGAGACTGGCCCCATGCAGGCATTGCAGTGCCTGATGGAGAAGCCACAGGCCTTGGTTTGGGCTGCAGCACTGGCTTTTGACCCCATGTCTCTGCTAAGCAGCTTTTCATGGAATGACATTCCAGTTTTTAATTTTTGCTCCAACAGCATAACTCTAAAACACAGAGACACAGTAAAAGAAGGAGAACAAAAATCTGTATTTTTACCAGGAGCAGTTTCAGCATTTTCCATAGAAGAAGGAACCTCTGGACAAAGTGGAAGGGCTGGGAATGGGGCAGCTCTGAGGCCTGGGCTTGGGCTCACCCGCCCTGCCGAGCTCCAGCGCTCCAGGAAAAAACTCGCTGGATGTTAGAAACGGCTGGGGAGAACAAGTTCCATCTCCATGGATCACCTGGAAGCCTGGACCGCAGCACAGGCTTTACCCCGTTTCCAAGGAGCACAGGGAGGATAATTCTGCTGCTGCTGGGCGTGCCCTGGCTGCTTACCCAGCTCCCTGAGTATTCAGAGATACTCACACGGTAGCAGGGAGAGTGCCCTGAGATTGGGAGACGGGCCACAGTGAGCTGCTGCCTGCAAGCTCTGGGGAGAGAAACAGTGCTGGCTATCAGCTCACTCCCATCCAGCTGTCCCAATAGCTCCATAAACTAGCAGAGGGAACCAAATGGCAAAAAAGCATGCCTTTATATCCCTTAAAATTGCTTTTCTGCATTTCCCCTGGTCTCCTGCCAACCAAGCTATTGTTTGTTGCAGTAGTAAGCTGAATAAAAATTAAATCTCTTTAGGGTTATTTTTATGGATTATACAGCTTTTAGTTAACAATTATTCCGCCAAGGCTAACATGATTTAGATGTTCTCTTTTGTGGAAGAGAAGAAACTGGCACAGGGACACGTTGAGAAGGCCAGGTTGCAAAGCACCTCTGATACCCAGTTAACATCTGGGCAATTTCATGGGACATAGTCCACTGTCTGTTTTGTATATCTTTGTCACAGGAAACCTTGGAGGGTGAATGTTTTTTAGAGGCAAGGGGTACAAAGTAGGCCAAACAACATGATGTAAAAACATCAGCTTTACCTAAGTGCAATGCATCTTTACCCAGGCCAAAATTGAAATACTACTCTTTGCAATAAGCATAATGAAAAAAAGAGGGAAACCCATTTTTTTGCCAATTATGGAAGGGTAATGGTGGTTTCTACTGTAAGAGAGGCCAAATGGGTGGCTGCAGTTTACCTGTCTATACATTGCTGCTTAGACAGCAGCTGAAATTGGCCTTGATACAGGAAATACAAAAGAAAGCAAAATGCATGAGTGATCTATAGCATTATTTATTGTAGCAGCTTTGGGTCATTCCACAGGTCACATATTTGCTTTATTGGATTAGCAGTGAACACATGGGTGCATTGCACACAGAGCAAATTCTTGTGTCTTTTGGTCTTTTTGGCTAGGTGGCAAGAAAACACCATTTTTCCTTTACCATAGTGAAACGCTGACAGAAAGCTTTACCCCGGCACCTGCCAGCCTCACCCCAAATCTCTGTCCAGCTCTCCTTCAGCCATGCACAGGTGTCCCTTCTTGTCCCAATATGGTCCCATTAACCTGAGCCACTACTTCAGCCTCCCCTCCAAGCCATTCATGCCTGGAGTGGGCAATTGGCCACCAAACCCGGTTTTGTGGAAATCAGACAAATCTCCCATTTCTGGAAGGACAAGCTGCCCTAAATCTCTGTCACCGGTGCAGCTCTTTAGGAGCACAGTAATTCTCCACCAAATTGAATCTTCCCTGACAATTGGCAGCACATCAGAGACAATTCACAGGCATATTTTTTCCCCTTTCCTAACAGGAAATAGGGCTTGTGTTACATTTACAGAGACCTGGAGCTCTGGGGGCAGACTAATATCTCACCTAAACAAACAGACAGTATTTCTTCCCTGATACAGGCAGATGGGCTGAAAGGGAGAGCTGACTTGTCTCTGGCCTTCCCAGCTCCCAGCAGCAGTGTGGGAGGCACCAACAACAAGCAAACCTGTGAACACCAACATAGGGATCCCCGACGCAGCGCAGGATGATGGCTCCGAAAGTTTGGAGCTGCAGGTCAGCTTTTACACTTGGTCTTTGTTTTTATGAAATTACCATTGAAATGTCCTGTGGACCTCAGGGGGGTCCCTCTGATGGTGTGAACTGGGGGGGGGGGGGGGGNGAGGATCCAAACCCCAAACTCCTCGGCTAAACCTCTCCACCTCCTTGCAGTCCGCAGCATTTCCCCAGGAGGTTCCCACTTGCCTTTGTGGAGACAGGGAGATAATTCTGGGCTTTATTTGTGGTGGATTTGAAAAAGCAAACTCCAAACTGTGTGAAATGACTCTGGGGGACAGTAACTTACAACAGATGTCACAATTTTTCAATGTCTGACTGACGAGAGAGCTCTCAGAAATAATAAACGCCTACATGTGCTTGCAACACTAATAGTATTCAGATACTATTTTTCTTGGATTTCCCTGCTTTGATATGTCTGCTTTGCCCTGAAGTGATAGCCTGTTCATCCCTTGTAAAAATCAGAGAAACAAACCCAAACTTGATGGGGAAATCTCCTGATTGCAAAACTCCACATCATAAGTGCACCACACCAAGCATGCACACGAAAAGCAGAAGCGAAAAGAAGTTTCACACCCATTAACTCCAAATGCCAAAGGCAGCAGAAAATCCTGCATGTTTCAACGGCTCACCTATCCCAGAAATGGGATTCACCTCTCTGCTGCCCAAAACCCCACTCAGCTTAGCAGGAGCTGCTGTTCTGGAGTAAACATATCCTCAGATTCTCCCAGTGTGCACAAGATCAGGCCCCATGAAGTTCCCATGTATTTAGGATAGCCAAGGAAAGCACAGTTTAGAGCTGAAGGCAACATGTCTCCCACATCTCAAATATTTTTTGCTTTCCAAAATACCATGGAGAACCAAAAACTCTGCAGCTTCTCCCCTGCATGTCTGTCCCCTAAGGCAAAGAGAGAGTCACAGGAAGGTGGAGGGACTCCCTGACAGCTTGGGTGAGCACCCATGTGAGGGAGCCCCTCTGTGCAGCACCTTCCTGAGCCTTGGCCCATCCAACAAGATTCCTGTCTGAATCCAGCATAGGAAAAAATACACTTCAGGCTGCTGAGAGCCAGACAAAGTCTGCCTTTCTAGACAAAACCAGAATAGCGGCATGAGGAGTGAAATCCAAAGTGGGATAAATGTCTGTAGCAGAAAACACTCCGAGGGAGCAGCAGAGAGACAGTGTCAGGCGAAGGAGCGATGCTGTGGAAGGGCTGGCTTTGAGCTGTCGTGTTGGCTTTTCAGTGAAACCACAAGTCTGTTCATGTTAGACACAGACCTCTCTCTCCCTGGTTACTTCCAGGAATTGGCCACGGTCAGTTGACAATTAGGACAGCAGTGTGGGAGCTGTGGCTGGCCAGTCTCTGCAGGTCTGAGGTTCCTGGTTTACTTTTTTTGCAAGAGAAATGGCTGTTAGCCTTTGGTTTTCTGTGTCACTCATGGCCTCGGTGTTGGAGAGAGGTATTTTAGGATGACCATGCCTCTTTACACCAACAGTTACAACACAACCCCTACAAATCTCACCTTGTTAGATAGAGAAGCAATGTGCCAGCCAGCTGTCACTCCTACTTGTGTGGATACTCTCTAATCATCCCCTTCTCTACTTCTGCTAGGCCAGGGCTGAATTCAGGAAAGCAACTGAATTTTAACTCCCTGAATCTATTTTGGGGGCCCCAAAACCTCCTGCTGAAGCTCAGTGAAACCCTATGCCAGCCTCAAACGAGTGAGAATTTTCTGTGACTGCATCCTGTGGTTTCAGCTGGTTTTGCAATTAAGTTTGTGTCCTAGTTTCATTCTGAATTTCAGTTGATGCCATGCTCAACTCAGAACCTTAAAACAAAGCTCGACCCTGTGTGAGCCTCTTCTCTGAACTAACTGTTGCCCTACACTTTCCTGTTGTTGTTATTCTCTTTTGCTCTTTCCCACCTCACTCCCAGTCAAGTCAAACCCTTCCCCAGTCGCTCCTCTTTCCTTCACGGCACAAGGAGTCTCTCAGGGTGTTTGGAGGTGGCTACTGGGCCTTTCCTTGCAAATGCACATTAATCAATGTCTTCACTTTCAACCCTCACGCATCGCTGCAAATATAAACGCAAGCAGCTCTGCTCTCCATGGATGAGCACGTACTGATGGGCTTTGAATACTGGGCTCAGTGTCCCCAAAAACCCATCTGGTGTGCACACACGGGTGACTGCTGCCTGTGCATCAGGAGAGCTCAGCAGATACGACAGTGTTTGTGCGGCCTGAGAAGCACTTTCTTGCCTTGTTAATAGTCCAGAGCATGAAAAAGTAGGAAAGAAAAACAAGAATTAAAATGAAGAAGAGTGGTCAAGTGGCTCACATCTTTCAAAGGCTCAAGGGCTTCATGTCCTTCCAAGAGTCTGAAGTTGAGAAGCTGAAATCTGGAATTTAATCTAAAGCTGAGAAATGAGAGGTCAGGGACAGGAGGCCACTTGTATGTGCTGAAGGTTTGGAGATGTAGTTGTGTGCTTCTGGTTTTGCAACTGAATGTGTTCCTCCATCTGTGTAAACGAGGAGCAGAGAAAGTTAACATTACAGGAAATACAGGAGAGGGAAAGACAGCTGAGCAGGTTCTGGCTACACAGCAAAGAAAATTGATGGAATTTCAGCTTCAGCTCAGTTGTGTCCTCATTTTCCAATACAAATCATGAAAAAAGAGCAAATGCCCAATAAAAGGGAGAAAGGGGAAAGCTCTTTTGAGGACTGCACCAGCCAGGCCAGAACTCAATTTGGTTTTTATGTGGTGGGAAGTGTGCCTAGGACTCTAAATAATGCTGTGTTGTCTGGAATGTTACACAGAGTCACAGCTAGATGAGGTCCTGAGTCGTCACAGCTGGAGGGAAATCTCTGCAGGAGTCCCATGCAAATAAATAAATAGACATAAAAAAATTCAGCACCATTCAGATATTTATAGATCTTTTGTTAATAGGTACATTAAAATAATCCCCAACAGCCAATGAAGTCCTTAGCTGTGTTTCCCTTGTGTAATTAGTAATCTTTTAATTATTACCTCTGCATAAGTGCATAAATTTTTTGTTTGTCTTATCCTGCTCTGCCTTGCCCTGTCCAATATTCTCCAGCATTCCTTTTGTTCCCCAAAACTTTTTTAGAGGTTCTCTCATATATTCTTTCAAGTGCATCTAATCTGCTGGATAAGATACAGAATTTGTTCATTTTGCTAGAAAGCTCCAGGTAAAAAAAAACATCTTCTTAATGCTTGTCACATATTAAAAAAATCTCTGTCTAAACAGGGTTGTAATCAGAAGTGTCACACGAGGAGTTAATAATGAAAATTTTAACAGAGCAATTTTTAAAAAAGTCAGATCATCAAATCCCATGAAATCTGTGAGTATCTCAGGATGTGGCTAGATTGCAGAGAAAAGGTGCCACACCGCAAGTCTTGTATGCTGGGCACTGTGGTGCAGATCCCTGTTGGATGTCACTGCAGATCCATTCTGGCCTGTGTTTCCTTAAGTAAATCTGGGTGTGAGGGAGTCAGGGAGAGCTCTGCTCCAGCAGCAACTTCCACCCAGGGGCCGCAGGGGCTGGGGCTCACATCTCACCCAGGGCCACTGGATGAGCTGCAGGCTCCCACAATGGACTTTGACCAACTGGAATGAAAGTAAAATATCAATTTACTGTACTTTTTAAACTGTATAAAGGAAATATTAATGATGGGCAAATAGAAAATGTATGTAGTGACTAGAACAGAATGATTGAAAAAACTTTAGAAGCTCTTACAAGCAGCTGGCATTGGCTCAGGCTGTGTATTCATCGAGATACTAGAAATCTTTCACAAAAAAAAAATAGAAATCAATCTGTGGAAAAGCTGGTA
Organism: Tichodroma muraria; assembly: GCA_013390105.1. NCBI lineage: Eukaryota > Metazoa > Chordata > Aves > Passeriformes > Sittidae > Tichodroma > Tichodroma muraria. The sequence goes on from WAAG01079623.1 coordinate 502,934, forward strand.
AAGTTTCCTTTTCTTAGCTTCGAGTGCAGGACCATGATATGGTGTAAAAGTTTTTTAGCTATCAGATAATAACAGATGCACAAAGCTTTCCCTGTGACCCTGTCCCTGTCACATACAGCCCCCAAGTCAGATCCAAACCAGAGAGTGTGGGCAGGACAATGGGAAGCATATAGCATCTGGTGCTGTAAAACTAAACACAAAAGAAAGGAAGAAGAAAAATCATACACCAAGTGCTTAAGTAACTGCCTCCTTCCCTCTTCCACCTTTTTGTTTTTGTTTGGGTAACTTGATGGAAATTCAAATCTCAAAGCAGACCTTCAGGGCGGAGAGCCAGGGCAGGAGAGGAGGAAGGAGATAACTCCTTTCTAATTTTCCAGGTCTGTTGCCTTTTCACACAGGTAATTTGTTGAGAGGAGCTGGGCAATGGCTTCTCTGGGCAAGCCTGCACTCCCTAAAACAAAGAGGAACACCCAATACCACCCATGAACTTTGATTCCACACATGAGCAAGGTTCTTTACTATTCCATATTTACTATTCAGTATCAACAGCACTTCTTATTTTTCTGCTTTAAAATTGTCAGGCAGTGAGTCACAGGGGTAAAAAAAAAAAAAAA